>JBAMDO010000225.1:0-87837 GCA_037074765.1 Mansonella perstans | reverse complement strand
TCCATACTCGTAACCTCAAACAAAGTAATGTTTTTTCTACAACGTTGTACTTCCTGACTTCACATTTTCAATTTCATCAATTCGAGAATCTGTGCTGTTAAGCAACTTTTGTTATTTTTCTTTCAACTATTCTAACGGTTTAAACAAACAAAAAAAAAAGAAATTTTTCGCATTTTTTTCTGGCAAAAATAAAGAAAAAATTTTTTAAATCAATAATTTTTTTTTAAATAGTTTACTTCCGAAAATTGAATAACAGTGAATTATAAAATGGCTGTTTTTATTTGATTGGCTAAAATACAAAAGAAAAATTAAAATTTGTTAAAATTCTGTAAATTTTGATAATTTTAAAAATTTTGCTATCATTGCAAAAATAATTTCTTTTGTTGTAAAAATTTTAATTTTTTAAAAATTTAGGTTTAATTAATTTTTGCAAAAATTTGTTATAATTATTACAAAGTAAAATTTGATAGATTCGTTTAATTACTTTTTTTTATTCCAATTAAAAATGTTTCATTGTTGTTTTCAAATATTTCAATTTTTAAATTGAAAATAATTTTTTTTTTTTATTTTGCTTAATTTCAGGTAAATTAATATTTATGAAATATGCAATTTATTATTGCTGTTATTTGTTTGTATAATAGAAGAATGCGAATTCATCTGAAATCGTCCAATTGTAAAATTTTACTATGAAATCATACTCGTTGACAGTAATTCAAATAATGGCCGTATTACTGTGTTGCGAAATGAGCCTAACACATTGGACAAGCTCAGGTTATCCGGATTTACGTGGACCAACTGCATCAAAATGTGCTGTTGCACTTTCACCCGGTGAACAATACTACATTTGTGATCCTGATCATGTCCTTAATGCTTCTGAAGGTTGTATTCGAATTTAATTAATATATTTCACTTATATATTTAATTAGGAATAAAAGAAAAAGAAAATAGATTTTTTTAGTTAAAATTAATTTTTCATCAATTTTCTAAAATTTTATTTTTAAAAACGGTTAAGAAAATTGATAATTATTATTACATTTATTCACTCAAAGAATTCCAATTAATCTTATAAGATGGTAAATTTTTTTCTAAAATTATAAGATTTTTAAATTTTTAATTTTTTGATGAGTTTCTTCTTTCCAATTAATTCTTAGTATATTAAATTTCATTTTTGTTTTTTTATTTTCTTTTTAGCACGATTATTAAATGAACAACTTTATAACTTAACCGTCGGTACACCATGTCACTGTCAACGACGGTCACAATGTGCAACGGGCAATGATATGAAGAGTCCATTTTATGGATTTGTTGCATCAATTGCATTGGTCAACAATTTACAAATGACCATTCATAGTCCATCTGAACAGTTCGCACTTTCACTGATTTGATATTTCAAATGATCTAAAATTTAATTTTTGTTCATTTTCTTTTTTATTTTTACACCTTCATGCTTATTATATAATCAGCATAATAATTAATTAAGTTTTTGAATATTTCATAATTTTTATTAATAAATGAAAAAAAAAAAAAATATTACTAAATCTGCATTTTGCTATGATCTGCAAAAATTTGTCCTAAAAAAATGTTCTTCTAAAAAACCAAAATTAAAAATCCAAAATAAAATACTTTAATAACTATTATAAGAATTAAATGAGATTTTCATTTCTTAATTAGGAAATAATGGTATTTGCTCATATTGAATATGAATTTTAATTTGCATATTACATGACAAATGTTGCTTTTTGAAATTTAATTTTTTCTGAGAAAACTTTCTTCATTTCAAACATCTAAAACTGAAAATTTACTAAATTATTATATCTGTTGAATTCTTCGAAATTGCTAACAGCTTTATTTTTCGAAATAATTCATTAATTATTTTCAAATTTATTCAGCGAAATTTTTGTGCAAATTTTTTTTTTGGCCTTTTTCACTTCAGTGAAAAAGAAAATAATTTGTAATATGGAAATGGAAAAGTTAGATAAATTTCAAAGTATTAATTGTTTAAAAGTTACAAGATGAAATAAATTAACAGGCAATTATTAGATCGAGCGGAAAGTTTTTGTCGGACACTTGAGGGACGGTGGGCACTTGGCGATTGCGGTAACTCTGTACTTATATTTATATGGAAGCATTATAAAAAGGTATGTGTGTACAAGCTTAATTTGCTTATTTCTATCACTATTTCATTTTTTTCACGTCAACGACGTGGGTTTGTATGGGTTAATTACGTATGCTTTCACTGCTTATATTATTGTTATAGAAAGTTTTTATAACTACATAAAATTGCGTAATTTGTCAAGGATAAAATCGATCACAATATTTTGGAATACAAACGATTAATTGATTGATTGATGAAAATGATGCAATAATTATGACATATAAAGTATAGAATTACAATTGCAAATTTAAAGTTTTTTTTTTTTTTTTTTTTTGAGGTAATTATTTGGCCAGCTCGACTTGCTCAACGATATGTTACAGTTAGAGAAAGGCGACAAATTTTAAAAAATGTAAATAATTTGGTACAAAATGACAAATGGTATGAAGCGCTTAAACGGGTCATTGGTAATATGATTTGCATTAATTAATTTTTAAAACTTCAAAAAAAAGGAACACTTTTTTTTCAAATAAAAATTATCTACCTATGTGTTAATTAATCATTAAAATTTGTTAAAAGTATATTTGAACACCAAATGTTGACAATAAAACTATTATACCGTTATAATTTTGCAATTTCAATAATTGATTTGTTTGAATGATTAATTTAATTTATTTTATTGTTTTATAAATTATTCTTCATTACTCTCTCATAATATTTTGCATTAAATGGCATTATTTTTCGCCTCATTAATATTATTGTTCTGTGACATTTGTCATTTTCATTATCTATTTTCGCCGTGCTTTTTTTTTTCAAATTTTATTTTTTTTTAAATTTTTTTCTTTTTTTCCAGCAGCATTACACGACGAATTAAAGGGTGAACCAGAAGTTCGTTTTGATACGGGTACATTATCATTAATTATCGCTGTCGGTGTTGCTGTTTTATTTACTATCATAATTACATGTAAGTTACAAATTTATACAAATGCAAATTTAAAATTTTGTTTAAAATTGCGTAAAACAATTTTGTTAAAACAGATCATTGAACAATTTTAATTTTCATTCATTCAAATATGAATGATCTTAATTGTTATTATTTTGCGGGTCGATTTCAGAAAAGAATTGTATCGAATTTAACAATTAATATGGAAATTAAATTATTCATTTATTTTAGGAAGGATAGAATAAAATGGAATTTATATTCCATTGGATAAAATCCAATTCCATTTCATTCACCTATTGTATTACAGTAACTGAAAATATCCCTCATCAGGTTGTGTATGCGCATTTCGTTGCTGTGGCAATATGCGACCATGTCGCTCAAATCAATTAAGTAAATCATTGCAAGGAATTGATAGCTTTCGAACTCAAATCATACGACGCGGTACGCAACTGAGGCGCTCATTTTCACGATCACCAAAATTTGGCAGTTTTCGAGAGTGCTCAATGAACAGCTCATTTATTAGTGATACTGCAAATGCAACATTTGTTTGATTTGATTCAAATAAGTTACAACCTGATATCGGAAATGAAATAATTGAAATGAAAATTAACTCCATAAGTCTTACATATAGGGTTCATTGCGCCAAATATTTTTATTTTTCCAGCACAATGTATTTAAAGTTTGCAAAGATATAAAAATATAAAATACGAAATATATTAATTGTTTTTTCTTTTTTTTTGAATTACAATTTAAATTTGTGCTTTGGCATACAAATATATTATTAATGTGTTCATATTTTTTTATTAGTTACTTATGAAAATGATGATAGTTTTTCAGTTTGCAAATGATTTCGCAATAAATTTTAAAATTAATTTAAGTTTTTGTTAAACAAATTTGAACTCAAAGCTTATTACGATCAATGATGTATTTTAACTTGCAACTTGTATTTTAACATATCATTCAGGCTTGCAGCTAAAAGTAATCAATGAGCTATGAAACAATAAAAGTGAACTAGTCAATAATTTGTTTCTTCCTTCAAATATGACAAATTTAATTGAAATTTTGCTTCAAAATAAATTGACAAAAAAATTTTTTAGAAAAACAAACTTTTTTCAGTTTCGAGGAAAAAAATTATCCTTCCAACATTTTTTTTCCTGAGAAGTTTTCTCGGAAAATGTATAAATTTTAAAATGTAAAAAAATAATTTTCAGGGAAAAAACTCTTTTTTGCAATCTGTCTTTTAAAAAGAAATTCTTTTAGAAACAAATTTTTAGTTTTTTCTTTTCTTAATAGAAGAAAAGAGAGGGAAAAGGGAATAAAAGATAGAGAGCGGAAGAGAGAGATAAAGCGAGAAAAGAATGTTCCTCTTCTTATCAGTAAATATCAGACTTCGTGTAATTAACTTGATCTTTGATGCAATTAACTCCAATAATTGAAATCTCTTTATCTGTCGGCAAAAATAATTCCAAAAAATATCTTTAAATTCCAATCGATCTAGCAACAAAAAATATATATATATATATATTTGCACAGCTGCACATAAAGTTTGTGTATATTTCAAATAACAATCAGCTACCTGAAAGTAAAAAAAACTGGTGATTTTATTCGTGTAATTTGCTTAATTAAATAATTAATTGATTAATTTGGAAATAAAGAAAAACAATATTTGAAAAAAAAATAATGCATAAGCTACTAAACATAAGATTAATAATTTCATATATCAATTAGGTGGCTAAGAATAAAAAAAATTTACAATAAATTTATAATTTTAATTTATTCAATTAAGCAATTAAACAAATAGATAACAGGTAATTAGTGATAAGTAGGAAGTAACATTCAAAGTAAAGATGTCAGTTTGAAAATAACAAAATAATATAAAATAATAAACTTTTTTTTCAAATAAAATCATATCGAATTTGATATTGAACGGCTATAAATGATAACACAAATAAATTGCATATTAATAACAATTAAAGATTATAATTTAAAGTTAAAATTAATTTCAAATATTTGTAGAAAAAAAAAGAAAAAACCCCTATCATTTGATGATTTAAATTAAATATAAAATCGCTCATTGATTTCGTGAATTGTTGAATGAGCAAAGAATGAACCAGTGAATAATGAAATTTTAAATGGTATTTTTCAATTTTAAAACCGGTTTTTCTCACTAATTTAATTACTGAATCTGTGTATGTGTGTGTGTGTGTGCGTGTGTATGTGTATGTGTGTGTATGTGTATGTGTGTGTGTGTGTGTGTGTGTGTGTGTGTGTGTGTGTGTATGTGTGTGTATGTGTGTGTGTATGTGTGTGTATACCTGTATGTGTGTATGTGTTATTGCTTTACACATACCCTTTTACATGCATAAGGAATGATTATGAATGATCTTAATGACAGAACAATTGGTAACAATGTTCACAAATGTCTTTCTAATTGTCACACTATATTATCATCATATTAATTAATTTTTATCTCTATGCATTACTTTGGATTTTCAATCTTTCCGTTTCGCTTTTCCATCGGTATCTATCAGGTCTACTAATTGTATGCCGGAAAATATTACTCCTATATTATACCGTTACCAGCAATATACCTAAAAATATCAATTAATACCAAGCATAATTTTCTTCATCATTTCACATCAAACCATTATACAAGATAGAATCAATGTACTGATAATATTTTAATTAAAACTTTTCCATTACCACTATTTTAATGTCAAATTATTCGTAAATTTTCATTTCTAAACTTACAATCGTTAAAATTGAAGAAATCAATGTAAAGTTCATTTTCTTTTTCAGAACAAATTTTCAAATTTTTTGACCAAAATTTCAATAATAAACTGCTGTTAAAGTCTTGTTACTTTTTTTTTTTAGACAATAAAAGTTCAAATTAATCAATAGCCAATTAAATTTTCATTTAGAAACGATTAAAATTTTTGAAAAAAGGAAATTTGTTTCGCTAATTTAATTTTTCTTTCCATACTTTTTTAACCCAATTGAGAAAAGCAGAAAAATCAGATAGATGGAATTAAATTGACATTTTTTTAAATTTTAAACTAGAATATTTCATGCTTAGATGATAATTTAGTACTCATCATATAATTATTTTGTTTGCTAAAATTATTATTTGCAAACATTCTGCAAAATATTTAAATATTTAGGCATCTTTTGATGGATATTGTTTTGTCACTAACTTTAATGATAACAATTTCGTTCAAAGCATAATTGGATTTGTCTTTAAAATAGACGTCTACTGATGATACGGAATAAATTATCAAGAAACTTTTGCTATTATCAAAGTGAAAACTTTTTTTTTGATCAAAAATTTTATGCTAAAATTTGCCGATAAAATTATAATAGCAAGAATATTTATTGTACTTGAAAAATTAATTAATATTATTATTGATTAAATGAAATGAAACAGTAATAAAAGATGACATTGATTTGTATAGCGACAATTTTATGGTGATGCAAAAATCAATTCGAAATTTAATCAACCAAATTATAAAAGGGAAATTTAATCAACCAAATTATAAAAAAAAATTATAAAAGCTAGCAATAAACTACCTAAGTTACTACGGTTAACTTCCTTGCAGTTAAGATAATTGCAAACATGAATCAATTAAATCAACGAGTATCAATGCAAAAAAAAGAAAAACACATTTTTAAATTATTTCACATCATTCCTGAAATATATTCAATGTTTTTCCAATTTTATTTTATAATATTTATATAACTTTATAGTTTTACCGTAGTCTTCTCAGATTACTATATCACTGAAATTGGTTCAACTTTTATCATTTTACTTCAATTTTCTTGATCAAAATTACATCTCATATTTTCAAGTTTCTCCTAATAACCAATGTACAGTATTTACTCTTATTTACGTATCACATACTTTGCATGTAATGGTCATGAAGTTAAATTTAATAAAATTTACTCAAAATTTTTATATTACAAATAAACATCTGTTTCCTTTCTTTTGATTTTTCAATTGGTTGCTTCATGAAAGTATCCATTGCCATAAGTTGTATGTATTGGCAAAAGCCATAGTAATGGATTGTAACCAAAAATTGAGCAAAAATTATGCCAAAAAGAACCCAAATCATAGGAAATACTGTCAACAGAACGTTGATCATTGCTTTTGTTGCGACAAAATTGACATGATTCACTTTCCAGTGTCGTCTCATTATGTAACAGTGAGTAAATTAATTGCCCCAAAAATATACTAAGCGAAATGCCACATATCTAAACAAATATTTTGAAATATTTCAAGTTATAATTATTTTAATTATATTAAGTTAAAGTAGTTATCAAAATCGAAAGAATGTAAGATATGGTGCAAAAGCAAAAAAAGAAATGTTTTTTTTTTTTCTGAAGCGAAATTAATTTTAATTTATATTCTCGTTTTTAATTTTAATTTGTGTTCTTGAAGTAAAATTAACTTTAATTATTATATAACAGTAAAGTTAATTTTTCTCGTATATTTCAGAAAGAAAAAACAATCTTTTAAATAATAGTTGTTTTGCACTTATCACGTATATGTTTATCAATTTAAATATTGTTTCATTTATTTAGTAATTAAAATTATTTTTACTTTTTATATTTGAATAATTTTTTAGAATGCTATTTTATTTGTAATAATTAAGCTAATTAAAATACTTTTTTTTAAATACTTGAATATAAAAATGAAATAATAGTTAAACTGATAATTATACGTGATAAATGTAATATAATAGTAAAAGAAAAGAAATTGATTTTTTGTTAGGAATATCAATTAAAAAATGAAAACATTTAAAAATCAATTTTAAAATATCCAGTAATTACCAAAGCATTCAATACACCGGAAGCAACCAAACAAGTTGCAATCAATCCATCAACAGCTGGCGGATCTTGTCGTATATGAGATGGCATCAGTATATTGAACATTTCTGAAACTTTTTTCTTTTATGAGTGATTATTTCTAACAAAATAAAAATCCACCAAAATTTTCATTCGGACGGTAAAATATTAATAAACATTAATTTAAATATTTAATAGTTGACTTTCTTAATATTAATTACAAAAAAAAAAGAAAAACAAAACAAAACATTAATAAATTTTTCACAAATTATAAAAATTAGAAAAGAGGAGAACGAAAATTTTGCATTTTAAATTCTTAACTTAAAATATATACTTCAATGCTGAACAAGAAATCGTAGTAAAGCTTCTTGATTATAGAAATAATCAAATTTTTATCTCATATAGTAACCAAATAAAATTATTGCATTATTTACCCGAAAAACTCCAAAGAACAATTGATGCTCGTCGATATAATGCTGGTAGAACGGTACAAATAACATAGAAACAAAGTACTGTAGACCAGAAAAGGAAGAGCAGAAAGAATTTATGATTGTGCATATGAATACAACAACCAATAATGGGACAGTGATGATCCATACGCATTATACAACGATTACATCTTTATTTTATTTATTTCAGAATTTATCATTTGTAAGCAATATGCATAAATGGTAAATTAAAACTAAAAATGTTAGTTAATTAGACGAGTAAAATTCCTAATCAGATAATAAGCATTCTGTTAATACGTCATTATTAATAGAATGTTTTTATTATCTGACAGAGAGTAAATATGTTAAATAATGTTTTATCAGTGATATATCATTACTTAGTCCTGCTCTATCATTAAATTATCATAGATGTTAACTTTAATTAGGATTAAATCTTTGATAGTATTTATGATAGATGAATTTTTAAATGAAACTGAAATTTCAATCAAGACCAAGTATACCTGAGGAAAGATTATCATATTACTCCAATAGTAGAGGGGATAATATGATGACCATTCCTCAGATAAGTAATTTATTGTAATGCTTCTTATCTGAACTGACTAACTTCTCAATGCAATGATGATATATCATTGACAAATACTGTAAATTGACAATTGAATATTGGATATTGTAATTTTCATAAAATACTCCACAATAATTTAATTATATCCAATTACATTAGCAAAATCACTCATTAACAAACTATTTCAAACTTTTACCTGCTACAATGATGTGTTCTATTCGGTTTGACCACCTTACAATATAAGCAAAATGGTGGACATTTAATATTTCCACTTTCCGTTAATATCGTAACATGATGCACTGGTAATTTCTCTTCATTAGCCTGAAAAAGAAACAAATGTCAAGAATTGCCGAATGAAATTCCAAAATTTACGAGCCAAGCCTTGCAACTGAATGAAAACAGAATGAAAAGGATTGATATTTTTACTAGAAAATCTTAAAGCAATTACTTGAAATAAATGAATGATTAATTACTTATGATATCGCAATGAAGCGTTTAAATTTGTGAGTCCTAAATATTTCAAAATAACAAGCAAAAGCTATGATTGCTAAACTATCTGTAGAAAATCTTTTCCCCACTTTTTTTTCTTAATTGTCAATGAAGTACTAAAATTTGACAAATATATAATACATACCCATTTGGCAATTTCTATCACAAGATTATGTTTTTCAAAGATATCCTCTGGTGGTATAAAACGCTTGGGAATTTCCGCTGGTGTTGTAAGTACTGTTGAAAATAGCGAACAAACAGCTAACATCCAAATCATTTGAAAAATTATCAAATGAACAATAAGTGCTATTTTACCATAAGGGAAAATATGCGCGCAAAATGACGCCGAAAATAAAATATACCACAACAAAAATGATAGAACCCATAAAAAAAGTTGTCGATTCATTGACTGATGGATGATTCAAACCGACCGTTCAACAGTTAGAGCTTTCTTAATTTTAAAAACAAATTTACAGTAAGATTTCTTTATATATATAGCCAATCAGAACAATCCACATGCATGGTGATCTGCATACAATTGTTTGAAATTATTTTTCAATTCTGCATTTTATCCATTTCGATAACAGTTAATGAGTTATTTTTAAATAAGGATCAATTAAAAACATAAAATGATATTTCGGAGTATTTTCCATCGAATGAACACTACAAGCTATCCATCATACAGGAACAACTGGTATAAACTAAGATGAAATACCGGTAATTCTTGAGTTAACTATTGATCATCGCATTGGGATTATCGATTCTTTTGATTGAGTTCAGCAATCCAAAACAAGGATTTAGACAGTATCATTAATTGATACCATAACAAATACTCATACTATCATTTAAACATTGACATAATTATCCTCTACTACGGAATATCGTAATCCCAAACTAATACTGACGTCCTGGATATTTCATAATCCATCGAACTGGTTTATAAAAATCCTTCAACAATTGAGCTATGTGTGCAACAAACAACTGTGTAGCCCAAAATGCTATATAATTTTTACCTTCACAAATGAACTTTATGCCTTTTGGAAAAATAATATTTCATTTTCTACCATCAATCAATATTATCATATCATTAATGAAAAATTTTTATGTGAAACTTTTTGTCTGTAAGTCAATTAAAAATGATACTATTTAAAAATTTCGAACTTTCATTCATTCATAATTAATTTAGCTGTAAAATTGTACAATAATTGAAATCTACAACATTAAAATATGAAAAAAATAAAAATACTGAAAGCAAAACAATCTTTAAAACATGAAATAAGACAAGAAGAATAACCATCCAAAACCGTATCACCACACTCTACTCCATTTAAATACAATTGTTAGGAAACATATTTGTAAATAATATAAATATAAATATAAATATAAATATAAAAATATATATATATAGACTTATAAATCATGTGAAACAAAAAAAAGTGAGAAAGGCAGAGTATTATAAACAATCAATCAAAACTTGGCTCGCTTTATTACCATATATATTTCTTTTTTTTTTTTTTTCTGCGTTAAGCCATCTAATAAATAAAATGATTGTTGAAAGTCGCCCAATTCAAATCTACGACAATATATGATGAATTACGTACAGTGTACACAAAATGAGATGAGAGAAAGTGTATAAAAAACAGATGAAATTTGTTTATATATGTAAGTATTTATATATATATATATATATATCATTGAATAGTCTTTAACCGGAAGAACGAAAAAAAAGAATATATCTGGAAAAAAGCTCATCATTCAGAGAAATTATGAAAATTTAATAAATGAAGGCATCAGAGAAAGAAATCAATTCATTTGTAGGCTGCCATTTCTATCTAAAGGATGAAAACTAGAACAATAATGATCTTCAATGCTCATGGAAATAAAAGCAAAAGCTGAATGTCTTCCTAGCTACATATCTTTTATTTTTTTTAAAGAGATCAGACAGCTGCTGCACAGTTACATTAACATATCATATTCTCATGTACCTTCAAAATTAATATTCGTATTGCACTTGTTAAAAATTTGAAATCTAAATGGATCTGCTAATAATATTCTACTTATATGACAGAAAATAGAATTATCAATACCATTATATCAGAAAATAGAATTATCAATACCATTAATTGATTGGACTACTGTCACCCATAAGAATAAATAGCGATTTACCTAAGACCAAAAATATTCATATTACATCGGAATGCGATACCCATCACCATAATTTACAATCTAAATCCATGATGAAATACTTTACAACTCCATTTTAGGCGCTCAATCTAAACTAATATAACTCAAAGAAATTAATCACGATGAATAAATTGTACTTTGGTACGGTACAACCAGCTAATTTACTAAACATGGAGCAAAGAATATTTTAACACCTGGAACGAGTGGATTTGTGGTGGCACAAACAGTACCCAGTACCCACATCACAGATAAGGTTACCTCCGTAAGCAGGTTCATTGTAATACCTAATTTTAAGTAGAAAAACAGAAGATACAAGTGTACAGGAAAACCGGGAAAATTGTTTTTTACTTCCGTAAAACATATTACTGACTAACCAATATGTCAGGCTTTTCGGTAATTTACGTGCACTGTTCTCTTTCTATCTCTATCTTCTACTATGAGAAGTCAGGATCAGCATCAAACGTAACAAAATGTAGCTATCACATACAATGTTAGCCAAAAATAATAGACTGAACTCTACCTTATCGTATAAATGCAATTTTTTCAAAATTGAAAATATGGCTTAAAAAATGATTCCGCAATGATAAGCCCACGCGAGTTAAATGAGATCATTTTGGGCGCTAAGCATTTCTATATATAAATAGCATACCAGGAGATGTTCCTATTCAAATTTAAAAAAAAATAGTTACAGAAATTTAAATACCCGAAATTGCAAAGAAAGAGGAAGATAAAAATTAGACATAAATTTCGTACGGAATAGTGAGCATTTCAAAAACCTATGTTTTGAAAAACTTCGAAGTTTTCAAGAAAAAACCTGAGTTGTTGGAAAAAAGGTTTTTGCAAGAACAATAAAGATATATTACTAAAACTCCTGGATAGCTAAGTTTAGACACCTGCGCTCCACTTTGAAATGCTATGTCTAATATCTATTCAGAACAGTAATTACTTCCTGGAACAAGAGAATGAGAAACACAGACTGAAGTAATTTACTAAAAAATCACATTTCAAGTGAGATTATACAAAAAAGTGAGTTTGGCTAAGAAATGAGTTAAAGAAATACTTTCCTGCTGACGAATGAGGTTAGCTTCGTGATTGATACGATGATGAGAATTCGCAGAATGTTGCTCTGTCGTTAATTAGATTTGGTGGCTGCGGCACAGAAACTACGGATATACTGCTCGACTGTGATGAAGAGGATAAATCGACACCTTCAGAGATAAGAAATTGCTCTACGTCAAGCCAATTATGGCCACCAGCAATTTCGTTAAATTCTGTTGGAAGTTGCAAAAATTCATCTTTCACACCATCTGAAATTACAGGATTCTACAAATCATAATCTTTTTCCTGAATTATGCACTAAAAATTCTTTCATTTGAACTTCAGTAGTTATACGAAACGTAAATACTATTGAAATCCATCCAAGATAATTTTTTAAAAATTGTATTTTTCGGCAATAATATCGAATCATACACCTCCGCAAATGTGATCTATTTCAAATTGAACAAGCTCATTTTTTTCATTTGACTCATTTCATTTGACGCTCTCAGTTCTGGCTCACCAGTAAACAGTAAGTTCACAAAAAAAACAAATTACCTGAAAATGGTTGGTCGTGCAAAATATCAGTACTCTCCCCATTAGCAACATTGAAATTTGCCAGCATATCATTTATCTCTCTACCATCAAAATTAAATTCTAGATCTTTAGCAAACGAAGCCAAATATACATCTGATTCATTTCCACTTGAAGCCGACCCCACTGCAAAAAAAAAGCATTTAAGAAAAGATTTACAAGCAAGATAACACTGGAATGAAACAAAAACTAATGGAGTTTTTTGACAGATTAATATCAGATCTGAATCTTTCAATTTAAGTTTTTCACTTTAAAACTTTCAAACAAGTTTGATACTGCAATAAGACACTGAAATTTCACGAACTAAATTTCACTCTACAAAAAAAACTTACTTTCAAGTTCGCAAAAATCACTCACACCAGCAGAATTCAATCGGTCTGGTCCAATATCCTGCGACTGATAATGCGAATGTTGAATATTCATATGAATATCGTCCTCATACTGCTGCTGTATGAGCTGCTGCTGCACGTAACATATAGGCGTTTGTTGTTTCCAGGACTGATGAACATTTTCCCGTGTTAATCCTTCGTCTGCCTTTTTCTTCTTCCTTAGCTCATAATGATGAACGCACAATTCTAGAAATTATATTATTAAGTTCAAATGAGGAAACACTATAATTTCACGGACTACTCTATTTTTCATATTTTTTTCAGTTCGTTATTTTCAATTTCAATGATAATAAACGTGACATACTCAAAGTCTTTGGTGCATCGACGCAAAGAACAGGCTGCGAGCAACACGGCTCAGCACAATAACTGAATAATTTCTGATTTAAATTGTACGAAATGTGCTGTGCACAGTGATTAGAGAATGGAAGGCAATTATTCATGCACTGAACGGGAGGTAAGCCGTTTTTTAGGATCGTAATAGCGCATCTGAAAAAAAAAGTAATAGTTCTTTAGCTATAAGAAAGAACTGCTCACTAAGCTGCTCCAGAGATCTATTTCTAGCTTTAGAATTTAAAACAGAAAAAAAATCAGCTATAAATTTTTTTAGCACATCATTCCGCCAAACATAAAATACAAAAAGAATAGAATGAGCGAAGTCTATATTTTTGATTTACAGAAACTTTTGAAAACCAGTCCAACAATAACATTTCACATTAAAACTCAACGTTATTTTACACCGCATAAAATGATTGAAACCTATCAACTTCTTGATTATATAAATTAAAGGTCTCATGAGATGAAAAAGATGAACTTTTTCTGATTGAATATAGCGCTTGGAGCAGTCCCATAATTGGATGCACGATCGGCTAGTGCTGCGCCAACACTATTCGGATATTGCTTGCAGGCATGCATTATTGGAGCATTCGTAACGGCTTCTTTCATTAATGCATTCTTGTCTAATCTGCAAAAACAACAAAGAATACGATTTCAGCAAGCAATAAAATAAGAAGACTTCAAAAATTAAAACAAACACTTTAATAATACAATACTGCATAATTATTGATGCATAACCTCATTACGATTTTCGCAATTTAGTTTAAAAATATGCCAAAAGTTGTCCATGTCCTCCTATACTATTTACAGCATTTCATTATTATAAAAAATATTACTGCAATACCTGATCTGTTTTTTCACTAAATAGACCTGCAGTGCTCCCTGAGGCGCAGGATCTGAAACAGCATTACAAGCCATTTCCGACCATCTGAGATCAAGATAATCATTTTCTTCGTCTTCATCATCTGATGGCTCAAGTCCTGCAAAATCTTACCTAAATACGTAAAAATGTCCTTTATTTGCACTTTGCACCTCGTTTTTCATAAGGAAAAACTTCGGTAAACATTCAATATTTTGCTACGACTTTGCATATATCAACAAACTGATTTCGCTAATCCCAAATATAACTCAGGAGCGGACTAACCACGAGGAAAAAGATCAGTGCGGTCGAAATCCTGGTCCTCTAAAACTCTACACATCTGATCAACTTGAGGTATTTTCCGATAAATTCCCGTCATCTTCATCCGCCTGCGTTTCTGCTTCAGTTGTATAACTTTCGGCTGAAACAGCACAATTTTTTAGATAAGATATAAACGTTTATTTTTCTTGATAAACTCCTATGCGGAAATTGCCTAACAATTTTAAAATTCAAGCAGTGCAAAATTAGAATAGCATCCTGAAACATCCATAGAGCTGCGCTGAAAAAAAAAAAAAAAAAAAAAAACGGAAAATATTGATATTTGATTACTAATGGTCTACTAATTTTTCTTTTTGTAATCAATTCTCAAGATTTTTCAGTTTTCGGTTGTGATCTGACCAAGTTTCAGAAAACTATGGATAAAAAGAAAATAAAATATGCTTTGGAAAAATGAAAAAAAACCTTTTGTATATCGTTTTGCTCCGGCTTGATAGTTGACTTAATTTTATCATCTTCGGGTATCTTATAGAAACGTGGAGGTTCCGGATGAGATGTAAGACGAGGCGCAGCTGAGGGCAGTAAATTACAAGGTTCGGATACTAGCAGAGAAGATGGAAAAATACTTTTTGCGAAATTCGATCGTACAGGAGCACCTGGTAATGATGATACCACACTTTGCCCTGCAGCAGATGCTGGTGCCTGTAAATACATGATTTATATATAAATCTTACAAACTTTTGCAAAATTTTCGGACACTAACAAATTGGTAAAAAGCTAAAAACAGGCTTCTTAGAGTCACTGTCGAAACCAAGACTACCGAATCATAAAGTTTGATTCGGTAATCTTAGTTTTTATTTTAACAAGTAATGCTAGTATAACACTGCACAGTAAGAAAAGCAGCATACTTACTGAAAACCACTCTCATCTGCTTAAACCCATTCACCATACTAATATCATTTCCCGACCGTTCCTCCCTAAATTTAACTGAACCTGAAGAAGCTTAGCAGCGAGCTGCGGATGCTGTTTGCTGAGATTTGGCGTTACGCGTTGTTTCACAATTGTTGGTTGTGAGCATGGAATTTGCGCACCATCACGTGTTTTTATGGTTGTTTGTGTAACAACTTGAGAAGCCGTGCGTGAATACAACTGAGGTAGATTTCGACGAACCTGGAAGCGATTTGTATAAATATCACCCTGGTCCCATGTAAAATACTGAAAAAAAACAAATTATCTATTACTCAGAAGATATACATAACGACTATAACTTGGATTCTTCAAAACAGAGTACTCTATTTTGGTTTTATAAATATCAAAACAGAGTACTCTATTTGTTTTGTAAATATGAACAGGAAACAAAGGACTCAGTTATAGTATCAGCCAAACCAACTAACAATCGACATAACCAGACTTGGCAGTTTAAATTTTTCAAACATTTTCGAATGACTAAAATGGAAAACGATTTTTTCTACAACAGATACTGCACACTACTAACAAAGTAATCTAATTAATAAAAAAAATGTAGAACTCATGAATGCTAAACAAATTTTCAACTGTTCAGTTGTTCATTTCTCATTTAAACCAAAATTTAAAGAGTTATTGTTTATCACCTGATTAGTTGTTGTTTGCACGGAAGGTTTATACGCTGATCGTACTCCGCCAAAAGACGATGTAATAGGATGAGGCATAACTGTTTTATGTATGGGTAATTTCGGTAATCCAGTATAATCGTTATCTTCGACTGATATACCATCATAAGTCGTTGTCATTTCATTCCTTGATTCTGTTGCCACGGTAACGATACCCGCTTCCATGGGTAAAGTACTGGCACCTGATGTTTTCGAAAATTGATATACAGTACGTTTGTTGGTAATTGAATCAACAGCTATTACAGCACCATTCATGACATTGTTGTAGACAACACCATCATTCCTTATACAACTCTGTTCCATTGAACGAGAGGTACCTTCAACAAATTTGAATGAAAGTTTAATTAAATATTAATTCGGTGACTATTGAATAAAATTACTGTGTCACTCTCAAGCTGATCACCAAGTATTCAGTTGTTAATAAGAATAATTCTGCTGATTCAGGCATTTGTTAACAAATCGACATTTCAGTATCGTATAAAACCTAGAATGCCATGACAAAGCACATCACAGGTAATATTGATTTGTCAATCTTCACTCCAAAACAGGAAAAGAAATCGGAAAAATTCAACGAGGTCATCATATCCACATACTTAAAATTCCAAAACAAAATGACACATACAATTCATTTCTTCATATGTATCCACTAATGCTGGTGACAACGTAGCTGCAAAATTCGCTTTTCCAGGAATCACTGACCGATTCCATACGCTGTTGCTAGAGGAAGAAGTAAGTTCTGTGCTCTCAACGATTACTGCACCTGGTTTCGCTTTCTTCTTTCTTGGTTCCATTAACCCATTCATAATCAAATGCGTACTGCAGTAAATTGTTCCTTTGTCTTTTCGCACTGCATTTGTACAAAGCAAATTTGTGTCTCTTTTGCCTAAAAATCAGTTCACTGAGTGATGATAGGATCTTAAACAAAAGTTTAACCACATATATACACCTTAACTACACATATAAAAAATGGAGTTTTATTTAACGAAAATGCTTTACTCCATTTTTTGACAAACCTTCTGAACTTCCCGTTACAAAACAAATTCAATAGCAGGTGAAACAATGAAAAAACCTACTTTTCGGCTTACGTTGATGTTGACACTGGATGTAAGGTGCTTCGGGATCCAGAAGTATATGGCGAATACAATACCGATAATTTACGATAGCTCGTTGTCGACACTGAAACTGATCTAATGAATAAAATATAATAAAAAATGGGATTTTTTAAGAAATCACGAAAATCCTTAAAATATGTTCAGTGAAAAAAATTAGTGGGAAACATGCCTGCCCCTTTTCTGGATCAATCTGCTCACAAAGATGAGATGCTGTGGTTGTCTTCTCCTTTCGTCTTTTAGTCAGGAGTGGTGAAAATGGAGTAGCATCTACTTCAGCTGATGAAGTTGAAGCACACGGCGTAAGGTAGATGTTATCCGGCGCAGCAGAAGTAGACACTAAACTAGTCAATTCTTCTTTGACTGATGGATGAGACGCAATCCCTGAATCAATTAATTATATATTCAAAGTACCTGACAGCGAAAACGTATGGATTTAGAATATTTCTTTTTGAAAATATATGGAACGCTATATGACTGTGAAATTTTACTGTAAAAAAAAATTACTTGCTATAAGATTAACAATTAACTGAAGAGGCGTAACACATGACAAAGTTGGAATCCAGGAAATTTGCAAATAATAAATCACCCTCCTATTTTTCAGAGTAAGATACCGATCTCAAGGCATCTCGGATACATTCTTAATCGAGATAAAAAAACTAACTATTTTGTTCTTCCGATGAAGCGGGAGGTGTATCATCTGGAGATTTTATATAACTGTTCATAACACTATGTGATAATTTCGTTTGTAATTCGAGCTGTATAGGTGAGCAAGCAGTATCGCAAAATGGACTCGCATCCATTGTCGAACTACATACTTCGTTTACTTGCTCACGCAACTCATCTCTACCCTGAAATTCACTAGAAAATGATTATATCGAAATTTCAGGCAAATAGGACGTCACGGATATCAGGATGATTCTTACCGGAATATACTTGGATATATTGAAATGAACTGATTTTATTTGGCTGAACCTACTCATGACTAATAAGCACTCTCCAACTAACTGATGAAGCTGGTTTATACAGTCCGACTTTTTTAGCTCCGTATGGAGTAAAGTGAATGTCCGTTTTTTAAGAAGCAAGATTCTAACACGTATGCAGCATTAGCAACCTCACTAAGACACTAGGGCTAGTCTTATATGATAAAAGCGAAGCTAAATGGTCCTAAAAAACAAATCATTACAAAATATTGTTCGATTCCATACGCTACTGTATGGGTGAAACTAAAAATCTTAGAACGGCTTAAAGATATAAGCCGAATTGCAAATGATTAGAAAAACGCTTTTACCAAAAACTTCAAGGGAAAACTTTCCGAACTTCCTACTAAGAATAGCCTACAAATCATACCGAGATTATGCAACACGGTTTACTGTATAGGTTCAAAAAGTTCGTGAAAAAAGAAGCTATTCCTTTACAGAGAAGCAAAGAAAAACAAAAAAATACCTGAAAGGTGGGGACTAAACAAGTAAAACAATGCATGTGCGACCAACAGTAATCCATACTTATCATCACACTTCTAGTTATTTTATTAATTGAAATCTCGAAATTCGTACACAAGGCGGACCAAAATGCTCACCAAAAGTGTAGTACTGCTCTCGACTGAGCTATCGCAGATAGGTGATTCTTTGGTACTATTAGCAGGTTCCATGACTGTAAATGAAGAAACTGAGTGGAACGGTTGAGCAACAGCTGTAGATGCAGGAGGAATATGTGGTATCAGTGAACTGCCCACTTTATCGTTTTCTACCGGTATAACGGACGATGAAAGATGAGTAGAAACGGCTTCCTCTACGAATTTCGAGAAATTCGTTGCAGCAGCTAACGTTTTCTGGTCAATTTTCAGGTCCAACTTCATGCTCACACCACGAAAACTAACACTGGCCGGAACAACAGTATAACCTGAAAAGTGATAATTCCTGAATACGGTTTAATGAGCTTATTAAATGAATAAAATTTTGGCAAAATCTAAATTTTCCCATCCCAATTAAATACCTTTCAACAGAAGCCGATAAAATATTGACCACGAATATTTTTCTGAATTTTTCAAAAAGTTTTCTGGATTTCTTGCTAAATTTCAATATTCAGTATGTATATATATATATATATGTGTGTGTGTATGTGTGTGTGCGTGTGTGTGTGTGTGGTGTGTGTGTGTGTGTGTGTGTGTGTGTATGTGTGTGTGGTGTGTAACACAATTCTTGGAATTTCTATAGTAAAATTATATAGATAAAAGAAAATTTATCTCTATTAACACAATTGTCTTTACTGAAACTACCCGTCAAATATATTCCTTTTACTTAACAAATATGCTATTAAAATAAGTTAGTAGCTGCATTTTTATCACATTTGCCAAGTACTAAAATTCTCTAATTTCATATCAAACAACGAGGAGGGAAGAAAAAACATTTTAAAGAATTAATTATTGCTCTCATTACGAGAAACTATCAATAAAAGAACTTTTAGACATTAGCCTGTCGCTACCTGCTCGTTTATAAAACAAATATAATCATTTGGGCGGGGATTAAATCTGAAAATGCAAAAAGAAAAACTAACAAGCAAAAAAAAATTTCTGTTTTAAGTAAATTAATAATAGAATGATAAAAAATTAAAAAGAATAATCTTGCGAAAGAATTTTTACCTTTTTCATCTTTCTGTACGCCTTGTGGAAGTGACGCATGATAATTTTGCACGTGATGATCATGCGATTGTTGTTCGTGTTGTTGTTGCTGTTGTTGTTGCTGCTGCTGTTGTTGTTGTTGTTGTTGTTGCTGTTGTTGTTGTTGTTGTTGTTGTTGTTGTTGTTGTTGTTGTTGCTGTTGTTGCTGCTGTTGCGATTGCTGTGACAGTTGCTGCTGTGGTACTTGCTGTTGCTGCAGTAACTGCTGTTGTTGTTGGTTACAAGTAATGTCAGAAATAATAGTTGCTTGATCAGTCATTACCAGAGGAGTGATAAGCAAAAAAAAAAATGAAATAATATGCTGCGAAACAGCTAAAAATGCACCGTCTCAGGATGAATACTTTTTCAAATATCCTTCATCCCTGAAAATAGATACGATCAATATAGTTTGCTGAAATAACTTACATATTTATTTCAGAACTGGATACAGACTAGTCGAGTTCGTTTATCAACATCATCCCAAATATTCAGTTATCCAATTTGATATACCAGAGAGAAAACAGTTGAAATATTAAGCCATTCAATAAAAAGATACCTTAAGACCGTATATAAATTGCTCGAAATATTTGATTATCCAATAAAGAAATGCTATCTTTTATGAAAAAAGCTAAATTGTTTCCAATAAAATTACAACAATGGCAATTATTTCAATTAAATAATTAGCTAACCAATGCGGTTATATGTTTGTAGCATATGATCATAATTAATAGAAACTAGATTAAAACATGCACAAAGCAATTAACCAATCAACAGATGTATGGTTCAATGAGAGCATTATTACATCTTGGTTAGCATCATTAATCTTGGATTAATATTAATATAAAGCAAAGTTTTATAACATCAATGATGTTACCTTAAAAAATTTCCAATAAAAAATCATATTGCTAATGTAAAAAATATACTCCATTCAAAAGTGATATTTTTTCATGTTAAAAAGCATACACAAAAATTATACCATTTACTAATTACACAAATATTATCAAATATTTCTGTCATAAATTTGTATTTAGCTTTAAAAAACATTGTAAGATAATCTAACAAATTTGTGAAACGCAAAACTTTCCCAACAATTTATCGTTTTTTTTAATTGATAATTTCTTGAAATAATTTAACGATACTTGTTTATTTCTGTTTTGTTACTCAACAATAAACATTCATATTGCAGATTTTTTCCAAAACAGAACTACATTAAACATATTCTAGGTTGGTAAATATTTAATTTTTGTGAAATAAATGTTATGAATGTGAACAATAATTAAATTATTTATCAAAATTTTAATGAAATTTCAAAAGTAACAATAATTTTAAGCAATTATCAATGATTTTCTTAACCTGATTGACTAATATTTCATTTCATTTTGTCAAAACCATTAAATTTGCCAAAAACAAAAAGCTATCACAAGCATACAAAGGCGAGAAAAAAAAATAACACCAATTTCAGGATCAATAATTGCTCCAGTCAGGTGTATCTGGCATTAAGCCAAGCTGAACCTACGGTATCATTCTTTTCAATTGGTTACGGTATTAGCCATTGTTGCAGCTCTGTAGCATTGGTTAGAGGCGGTAACGTTAGATGTGGTAATTTGTCAGTTCACATTAGTCTATGACCTCTACTCTACTAGAGGTCATAGATTTGAGATCATAAGATACCGTAATCTTCTAGTGATTACTAATAGAAATTAATTGTAAATATCGATTTAACGAAAAAAAAAATTTGTTTCATCGTGAATTTCACTACTTCATTACTTAAAATTACATGGAATATATATATATATATTCGGTCATTTTTCATTAATTATTTTCTTTCACTATCATTTATAATATTTCTGAAATATTAATTAAAAAAAAATTCAAACAAAAAGAGTTAATTTTAGAAATATTCTATTCTATTTACAAAACATTTCGTTTCAAAACTTCTTTGAAATGAGAAGATAAATGCAAAAGAAAACAAAAAAAAAAAAAAAAAAAAAAAAAACAAAGTTTAAAATATTCATTAAGAAATAGTCTCTTTTCATTTGCAAATCAATACCATTTCAGATTTTTAAAAATAAAAAGAGAGAGAAATGCAAGAAAAAAAAAGAGTTAATTGTTGAAATAATCTCCTTTAACTTAACTACAAATTATATCGTTCCGGATTTGTTAAAAAAAAAAAGACAGAGGGAACAAAAAAAAAAAAAAAGGATCGTAAATTGACATAGGAACTGCAACTTTTATCGAAATGACTTTCGTATCGCCGATATTACACTTATATTTATGTCAAAATGATGGAATCTTTTAAGACTTTGTTTACAACATTAATACCGGAGCAATTAATTGATGGACATACAGAACGATTAATGATGAAGGTATATGGACAACATTTATCTTATGGTCATTTCCCTAATTAACCATTCATTTGTTCATTTTTTTTTTTTTTCACTGTCACTTTTTTTTTCATTGTCACCTTTTTTTTATTTATTATTTGTTCTTGCGTCATTTATCATTTCCTCCCTAACTACTTTTCCCATAAATAGCAAAATGACATAATTTCATTTATTAAATTTCTCCTGCCTTTCATTCGATAATTTTCATTTTTGTTATCTAATCTATTATTTTGATTTAAAAAAATTAATTACTTTCTATCATTCCTCTCTTCATTTAATTTTAGGAAAAGATTGAAATTTTCAATTTCAAAATTGTCAAGCTTTTTTTTTTTTTTTTTTTTTTTCAAAATGTATGAGATTAATTTAGGCATGAAATATTACTTATCGGGAAAATTACTAACGATTATTAGCTAAAGAAAAAAAAATGTTCCATTCTTACATATCACACTAATTTAGCCTCCCCTCATGCTAACTAATTGAAATATGCAATGCAATTGCAGCTGCTGGCACAAACGATGATTTGATTAGCCGAGCAAAGAAAGTTAATTAAATAGAGACAAAAAAGAACGAAATCGATAAAAATAATTATGAAAAATTTATTGTACCTGGCAAGAAAAATTTGTTATAAAAGAAAGAAACATAGGGGAAAAAATAATTAGCTTTCTTCAATAATGTCAATAATTTTAGAAACAAAATTAAACATTTGAACTAATGGTAGCAGTAATAATAATGATAATAATAATGATAATAATAATAATAATAATAATAATAATAATAATAATGATGATAATAATAATAATAACAATAACAATAAAAATAATGATAGTAATAATAATTGATAATAATAATAAGATAGTGATGGTGTTTGATAATTGCAGTATTAATAATAACGATAATAGCAACAATGCTATTAATAGCAGCAGGAATAACATTCATGTAATTGATCTTGTAAATTTTAGCACAATTTAAATAAACGAAATTTTTTTTGGTAACTTTTAAAGATGGAAAAATGCAGAGGTAAAAGCTTTAAATAATGCAAGACACATTTACTTCAAATTTCCTTCTTTTTTATAATTAATCAATCATAATCACTACAAAAAATGCTATTGCTTTGTCATGGCAAAAAATCAAATAAAACTTTCAATTAATCATTAATTACAAAATTTGCAAATTTAGCTAATTTTAATTTCAACCTTTCTACTGAAATACTTTGTTCTTTCAAAAGTTTAAGTCAAAAAATTACTGTTATCATTTATTCATTCAAGCCTCAAAAAACTAATCATTGGAAAGAAAAGGTATGATGCAAAGGAAAGGCATGAAACGTATGGAAAGGAAAGATATGAAACGTATGGAAAATAGGAAATTTTCAATGAATGCAAATCTTGTTTAGATTGAAATATTTATAAGTGATTGTCAAAGTTTTAAAATGATTAATTTCAAATTTGTTGTTGTTAGCACTAAATTATTCAATATGTTTAATAAAAATAGTATTATTTCAATTGATTGATTTATTTTTCAATATACATTTCTTCTCAATGTATTTATTAATGGCTAAATTGAATAATGTATTCATATTTAAAAAATAAATTTTATTAAATTAAAATTGAAAAAAAAAGGAAAAGATCAAATGTTGAAGTAAAATTTCATCACTTTACAACATAATAATATATGTACACATTTCATTTTAATTTAAACTATTTTTACATTTGACAATTACGAATTTGTGTAAAAAGGCATGAAATTTATTTCAAAATTATTTGCATACTTTAAAATATATGTGTTAGACATTTAGCAACAAATAGTACAAAATGAAGGGGAAAAAACGACATATGATTATGACAATTGGCAAATGACACAAAATGAACAAATGACGAATTGTTTTATTTGTCAGCAAAGAATTTTATTTTTTTTAAAATGAAAAAAAAAAAAACAAAAAAATGGAAAAAAAGTTAAATGGATGAATTTAATAAAATGAAAAATTATTGGTGGAAAAAAAATCGTAAAGAAGTTTGAAAGTTTAAAGTTTTTTTCTAACCAATTTAATTTAATGAGAAAAATATGAAAATTTGTTGTAAATTAATGAATAAAATTTACAGTAAGATGATTACAGTAATTCACATGATTAATGTTGAATGTTGAATGTAAAATATTTTGTTAGAGGTAATTTCAATTTTTAAAATTAAAATGCTAAAATGCTTGCAATGCAATGAAGCAATTGATTTAATGCTATTAAAATTTATGAATGAGAAAAAAAAACGAAAGCAATATTTTACTATGCATTAATGTTCTTAGAACTTGAAACTGCTTTTAATTTATTTATCTATCACCTGGACACATATGATATCACAAATATTTTCCTCAAGTCTACTATGATATTAGGCTTAAAAAAATTAGCCGAAAGAAACAAAAAAAAAAAAAAAAAAAAAAAAAAAATAGGACACTGGAGCAGTGATCATTTTTAATAAATAAATTATAATACATAATTTATTTTGTACATAAGAATAAAGCAATTTTAAATTACTACAAAATAGCGATAAACGTACCCTGAGGCATTTTAATGCTCTTCTCTTCAATAACAACTATGTTATGGGCGAACTTTAAAATGCATTGCCTTAGGGTGGCAAAAATAACATTCGTTTCAAAATTTTCAGCAATAGCAAACTTCAAAATTGCCTAGAGGGGTATTTCTTTAATATACGCATAAAATAAGCTTTAATGTATTCTTTAAAAAAAAAAAAAAAAATACTTTTTTTTTTTTTTTTTTTTTTTTTAAAATAGTCAATAAATGAAATAATGGATGAAATGGAGAATCTTGAATCTTAAATGAATAATACAAAGATCATACATATATAAATGCATATATAAGTTTTGTGAACTTTTACAACTTTTCATTTCAATATATGCTAAATATGTTAGGCAAGTTTGAATACATTTAAATGCAAATTCTAATAAATTTAAGAACTTTTTTTCATTTTTTTTTAAAAAAAAAATGCCTAATCATTCCTTTTTCATTTTATCTATTGGAAAGAAAAAAAAAAAATCTAAAAACCGATAAATGAGAAAAATATTTCTATTTGTATGACAAAAAAAAAATTAAAAAAAAATGAAGCAATGACAAACTTCTATTTGATGAAATGAGTCAAATAAACTGGAAATTAGAAGATATAAATAAATCAGAAAAACAATTTCAGTTACTAATTGACACCATTCAATTTCATGTCATCTTTTTCTCCCTCTCTCTCTCTCTTTCTCTCTTCCTTTCTCTCTCTCTCGCTCTCGTTTTTTTCCATTGACAACATAAAAATGTTTGTTTGAAGGAAAAAAAAATAGCTTGCCAATATTTACTAATCAATATTAATGGAAGGCAAAACAAAAAAAAAAAAAAACAAAAGAAAAAAAAATTAATGGAAAAAAAAGCAATAATTTAACAAAAAAACAAAAGGCATTCGTTTAATGGATTAATTAATCGGTAAATTAATTAGTAAATTAATTAATCACTTCATTTAAACTTTCTTTTATCTTTTTTTTTTTTTCAGAAACAAAAAAATTCAACTGAAATTGATTAATTTTAAAATTTAAATACGCAAAACAAATAAACTGGATAAAATGAGAGAGAAAAAGAGAGAGGAAAAATGAGCAGAATAATAAGTTTGAAAAATTGTAAAGAATTATTTTAATAACTAAGATAAAATCTAATGGTTAGCCATTTCATTTCACTTTTCTCATTTTTATGCTTTCAAAATACATTCTTTTTTTTTCCTTTTTTTTTTTCAATTTTTGATAATTGCCATGAAGTGGAGCGAAGTTCCTTTTGTCCTCAAAAATCTTTTTGGTGAACAAAAAAGATAAGCTGATAATATCAGCACATATTTCATTGTTTCCTCTTATTTCTTCAAAAAGAACAAAAAAAGAGAATAAAATGAAAACTTTGAAATGAAACAGAAAAAAAAAAAGAAGCCAAACACAGCGTAAAACTAAATAATCTTTTATGAATTAATTTCAAAAATTTCCAAATAAAATTCATTTATTCTATTTAACAAAAGATTCGCTTTTTGTTTTCTTGTTTAAAGAGAACACACAAAAAAAAAGAAAATGAAAAATTTAGGTTAAAACAAAAAAAATTAAATTCGTTTTTTATTTTAGTAAAACAGTAAAAAAAAAAATTAATTTAAAAATAAATTCTTTCAACAAAAAAAAAAAAAGAAAAACAATGAATTTAAAATAACTCTGCAACTATGTATGTAACTATACACAAACAATGTAGGTGCAAATAATGATTTGAATTATTTTAAAGGATTAATTTTTATTCTTAGAATGAATTCCAAAAATTAAATTTTTAATGAATTTAAATAGCTATTAGAATGGAACAACAATGATAATTTATTGTCTCTTAATGAAAAATTCGGTTTCTCTTAAAATTATCATTTCATTTTCAAACAATTCAAAATCATTCAACTCAATTCAGTTCATTCATTCATCCATGTAAACAATTAAGCAAGATATAATTATTTGAAAACAACAATTTGCTCAGTTATTACGCAAGCTAAGATTTAATACGTTAGATCAAAAATGTCAGTTGTCGCCAATCTAACACTTCATTATGTTTTCGTTTTCTTTTAGTTTTAAATCTAATTTTAAGTTTGAAACATTACACAATCTTTATCAACTTGTGAGCATTTCATTTCATTTCATTTTAGTATTTTTGGTGTCCGGTGATTAACTGCAATTAATCGATTAATTTCCATCAAATGGATAATAATATTATCTATCAAAATAATTCGGATCGAATCAAGCCACTCACGGAAGAAGTATTAAGCAAAGGTAATTTTGTAAAGTTGAAACAGTGGTTACTTGAATTTAATTAATATTATAATAATTTGACGTTTTCTATGGTAATTTAACGTAATATCCCGAATTCGAATACATTATCTGATAATTATCGGATAATGCTACTTAATGTTGAATGATGTTAAATTTTGTTATATATCTACACTTACACTGGAAATAGAAGACATCAATTTAACGAATTATTTGTTATTATCATTACTTAATCAAATTAAACCAGCAAGAAATTGCTTGCTCACTTTTCCGGGAAACATTCAAAATGTGATAGATGTGATGAGCTCCGTGATTACGAAAAATTAGAAATAAAATTTCATAAATTTAACAAATCGCTATTAATGCATACACCGGCTAATATATTTGCATGAAACTGTTTGCTCATTTTTTCAGAAAATCTTTTTCAAATACATGCATGTATGAAATGTATCATTATGTTAAAAATATAATTTCACATATTTCAACTTATCACTATTAACTATCAGCTAATCTGCAGTAATTTATGTGCATGTTTCATATTGATTCTCTGACAATTAGCTATTTTGTTTATTTTTAAATGGCTTTTTTTTTTCAAGCAAATTTCTATTTTAAAATTGAAAAGTAAAATAAAAAAATATTCGACAAGTAATTAAAAAAAAAAAAAACATGAAAAATATCAAAGAAATTTGCAATCTATGAAATGAAAAAAAAGAACGAAGAAAATTGTTTCAACGAAGTTTCGCAACCAGACAATTTCATTGTACAAATTTTAAGTATTTCAAAAAAAAAAAAAAAAAAAAAAAATTGAGAGAATGCGAAACAAAACAATTTGTCAAAAAGAGAAAATATTAAAACATACATATTTCAAGCAATTCAACGAATACATTTTTATTGTTTTTCAAATTTTATCCGTGACATAATAAAAAATTTCGTTCTTTTACTTCTTATTTTTCCTTTCTTTTTTTGGGAGGAAGAGAAGCGAAAGGACAGAATAGTTAACAGTTAAATTCAATTGGAATTTTTTAACACAAATGAATGGCGAATTGTTGAAAATTTGAAAAAAAAATTTTTTTTATCAATGTCATCAATCTCAGCAATTTCTTTTGAAATCAAAAATAATATCAACATTTTATATCGAAACATCACCATATGTTGTTGTTTTTGTTTTTATTGTTGTTGTTGTTGTTGTTTTTGTTGCGTTGCTGTTGTTATCGCTGTTGTTGTTATTGTTGCTGTTGTTGTTTTTATTGCTGTCGTTTTTGCTGTTGTTTTTGTTTTTGTTATTGTTTCGTTGTTGTTGTTTTTGTTATTATTGTCGCTGTTATTGTTGTTGTTATCGTTGCTGTGCTCTTGTTATGTATGCAATATTGGATGAAAAAAATGAGAAAAATGGAAACTGCACAAAAAGCCATCGAATGACCTATGAGAAGAAAAAAACGAAAGAAAACAATTGATAACATTGGAAATTTAATTTAAAAATTGAAATCATTTGATATTATCGGCGACATTTATATTTTAATTTTACATTCCGTAAGTTATTTTAATTATTTTAAAAAAGAGTTATTTTAAAAAAAATTTTAACGCCATCTTATGCCCGTGTTACTAATGTTTTCATCATATTAAATTCGTCTAGTTTTTATTAGTTAAAAGATTTTTATCAAAATTATATTTATGACTAATCTGTAGCCTAACTTCTCAGTGAAATAGAAATCTATCTTAACCTTATATCTATTGTAAGAATTTCCACGTAATCTTGTATATCATATCATTAATATGTTTTTTTTTTACTATGCCAGCCATCTAATCAGTTTATTGTTTCCATTTGTTACATAAACTATCCATATCAATATTGAAATAATCTTATCAATCAGTCATCAATAAATTAATAAGTGTATGTACAGCAAATATTTTCGTAGTAATTACTTAATCATAATTTGGCAGAATGTACAAAATTATCAACTAAACAAAAATGAATAAAAATTAAAGCTGTATTTTAAAAAATTTAAATAAACTTCGTTTTTTCCCCTTTCTATTTTTATTTTTATCTTCGCTTTATTTGCATTCAATAATTTTTTTTTTATTTTCCTTTTTTTCCCTTTAAATTATTCTTAATTTTTTCTTTTTTTTAAATGTGACAAAGATTTAATTTCTGCAAAATTTGTTGAAGGCTATCAAAAATGAAAAAAATGCATGAAGTTTTTTAATGCGAATTAATATGGATCATTAAATGAATTTGAAAATTGTCATTGGAATGCTTCAACAAATGAGAAAAATTTATTTGCCGGTAGGTCATTTGGTACCGATGACCTTTAAATAACAACGATAATGACAATCCATTAATATGTTTGAATAAAATTTTTACAATTTTGATGATCGAATTATCAAAGAATTTAAAAAAAAAAGAAAAAAACTTTAAAAAAGAAGTGAAGGTTATTTAATGAGAAGAAGAGTAATTTGAAAAAAAATATGCAAACACATTTAGATTTTAGATTTCATGTGACATTTTGATATTTTCTTTATTTGATCCTATAATCCAGAAAATTTCATATTACATGGACATCAGCTGCTTCTCATAGCAATGAAACTCACTTAATGTTTACAAATAATTACACTGGTATTTTAAAAATTTCCCTTTCAACTTTACGGTCCTGCATTTCTTCTCAGTACTGTTAATGAATTAGATCGATATGACGTTAAATTGAATGAAAGAAAGTAAGATAAAATAAATTGCTAATTAAAATTAGTCTTCCGTTTTCCGTTTATCACTTACCTGTCGGTTATTACACAATGACACTCTAGCAAGTTTTCCCATCAATTACACTTTGCTATCATAATTGCACTTTAGTTTCAAAATTTTTGCGAAATATTTAACAAAAGTGTATAGTTGAAAAGTCTACTTAATGATAAAGTGATAAAGCATTTAAATCAACCGAAAGCTGATGATAAATATGACTAATGCTCGGTAATTTAAATAAACAATTAACATTTGAGCATTAATCATCTTTTAAACTTCTTCAATTTAATTAACTTTTTTTCACTCCTCTAAGAAATAAAATTTGCACACTATTTTAACTCAATTTATTCTTTTCATTTATTCAATTTTGAAAACGTATTTTAAAATGGATCAAGTTAGCCAAGTAAATTAAGTAATAACCTAAGTAGACCCATAGTAGGTAAATAAATAACAACCATATACAATTTTTGTCATTTCATAATCGACTTAATTCAATTCTACCATAAATATATAAGCATTACCAAGTATTAATTAATTATTTATTTAAAGCATTAATAGTGCAAATTGTTTAATTACATAAGCGAGAAAAAAATATTCAACTGAATCCTTCTGCTTATTTGTCATGTATTTCCTAATCAAACACTTTTGTATAACTGCTAACTTGTAAAACATATTTTTTAATTTCGTATTTGAATTTGCTTTTTCTTTTATTTTTTTCATTCTCATATTTAATTCTTATTTTTATTAGTTATTATTAATCACTTTTATTTTCACTAATACTTATAAATACAGCTTTAAATATAAATTACAAAACAAAATGTTTTTTAGTCACAAAGCACTAATTTCAGTTCAATCTTAAAAATTATTTTTTCATTTGTATGAATGTATGTCTGTCTGTTCATTTCCGTCTCATTTTTTGTTTCATTTTACTAGAATTTTTATTGAAAAAAAAGAGAAAATTTCCTCTGAATTAAGAGACTATTTATAAATTTAATGTGAGAAGAACTGAAATGAAATGAAGTGAATATTTGCGCCTGCGCTTTTTGCACTTTTTTTTCCTTTTCTTCATTTTCGTTCAGGGCATTAGGAATTTTATGTTCTATGCAACAAAATTTAGGTGTACTGAATTGAATCCATTTATTTCTTCATTTTCTCCTATTTTATTCTCACATTTCCTGACACTTAGTCATTATCGTGTATTATCATATCATCATCGGTTTAATTTTACCATCATCATAAGTTTGCTTTCTTTACGAATATCATACCAACTTAATTTCATCATAATCATTATCATCAATTCAATTTCGGCGTTCCATCATCATTTCATTATCATTTCAATTTCAGTCTCATTATCATTTCACCATTATCGTTGTGAAATCGTCATCATCATCTCTTTCTTACTCCAACTCTTACCATTATCACAACTCCTATCACTATCACTCTCATTCTTACCATTATCTCAATCTCATCATTATCATTGTGAAATCGTCATCATCATTTCAATCTCAGTCTCACCATTATCATTGTTTCATTATCTATTAAGATGATTAAGACTACTAAGATCTTAATTTCTTATCGTTATCATTTTACTCTTCATTTCACCACAATTATTTGTTATCATCATAATTACTCATTTGCTAATTAGTAACATCGAGAATATATTATGGAAGAAGCAAAGACAAATTAAAAAATGACAACATATGATTGACAACCAATTCAATACAAAAATGAATCAAATCGATAAGTGAAAAAGCAAAAAAATTTTACAGGAAAAAAAAGAAGCGGCTTTTGTCATTCATTTTCCTCTTCTTTCCGTCTATCTTTCTTTCTTGCTTAATTTTATCATTTTCCTCATCAAATTAAGAAGTGATAATATGTAATAATCACATTTATCCCATCTTATCCGATTGGTCAGTTATCCGATCGGTCAGCATTAGTACCATAAATGTTATTATTAGCATAACAATTGTTCATTTCATTTCTAGCACAGCAACTGCTCATTTCATCTCTTATCCTTATCCATTTTCAACTAAATCCTTCTTTCTTTTCCTTTCTATTCCACTTTTTTCCTTATCATTTATTGTTAATTCATTAAAACTTGCTAGCATTTTTAGGGCCAAATTTAGAATGTTTAAAATTGATTAGATAGATTGTTTGACTGATTGATTGATCGAATATTTTTCCAAACATTTTGTGAACGAAATGATCGATGCACAAATGTATTGCATGTCAATTCATAATTCTGAGCCATTGGTGCATAGAAATATTGTACTTAGACATATATGTATTTAAACATACATATACATATAATTAAAATTTTCAAGCTCATAAATTTTTGTGAAATGATCGGAAGAGCACATGTCTGTCGGATTATTTATATGTGTGTTGTTTGTCTGTCTTTGTCTTTATTATCAAATAATAATAAAAATTTTTAGAGGAAAAGTTTTTGCATTATATGCTTGTGCGTGTGTATGTGTGTATGTATGTATGTGTAGTGAATAGATGTGATCATATGTCGCTGATTTGTTGGTGATCGATGTAAAAGTTTAGGCTAAGCTTTGCACCATTTAGTTCAGTGCTATTTCTAACAACGAAGCTAAGAATCTCTCACTTTTCATCTCATTTCTTTTCCTTCCACTTTTGGTCCAAAATGTCTGATTACAACTGTTACTATTAGTGATTTTTCCCTCACTCCTCATTGTTAACAATTTTACAATGAATTTGAATGAAATGAATTGAATTGAATATCCTATTTTCGTTTCCTTCCTATTCCAGGGTCATATTAAATCGAAGAATTTGCATTAATTCTTTCCAATTTTACTATTATTTACTCATCTCTTGGCTGAGTAACCATTGATGTTATTGTTAATGCTATTATTGTTATTGTTGTAGCATTCGTCTTAGCAACAATTATTTCATGTTATTCTAAAATTTATCTATTTCCATTACTTTTCCAAAATTATTCTTAATTATATATTTTTGCATATTTAAAAAATATATTTAACCAAAAGCAAAACAAAAAATATTCCAACTTTTACGTTATCTTATCAAATCTACAGTAAATTAAGTTAACAAATCATTATCAAATCTATATAGTAAATTACAGTGTTAACAATCATAATAATAGCAATAATAATAATAACAATATCAATAGTAACAATAACAGAAAAATTAGTTGATTAATTAAAATCTAAATAGTTTTACGAAATTTCTATGATAAGCAATATAATAAAAAAGAAAATTACATGTTGAATTAATTAATAAGGATGCCGGGATTATTCTCATCTTGGAAGCCACGTTTTCGAACACGTAAAACGTCAAATTCGGAACGTTCATCAATTGTTTCATCAATACCACCAATTGTACAGTCCTTATCATCTATACCATCTCTTTCACCGTTACCAAAACATTTAAACAAACGAATGGTACATTTTCATGAAAATGGTAATTATTATGTTATTTGAACTTTTTTTTTCACTCAAAAATTTGTTTTTGATCAAAAGAATTCTAATCCTAGAACAGTTTGATAATTTCATTATTATTTTAATAAATTTTTAAATTTCATTCAATTGTTTGCATATTTTCGTTTTCTTTGGAAGCAGAAAAAAGCTTAAAATTTGTCACATACATCTCATTAATTACTTTTAATTACAGCATTTTCTTCATTTGTTTGCCTAGGAAATTTTGCGAACATTTAATTTTGTTCCTTGAAAAACAACTAAACTGTTGCAGTCTACATCAATTTATTTCTCAGGAAATTTAAATAATGAAAAAGAATATGTCAGAATGAAATTTTGTGAATTTAAAATATTTCTCATTAATTAGCATTAAAATAAAGTGTCGGAATTTCAGTTTTTTTCATTATTAATTGTCATTACTTTGTACAATTATGAAAAGAAAACAAGTAAAAAATACACAGAAATAGAATAGACCAAGTAAACAATAAACATGTAAACAAAGAAGAAAACAAACAAATACACATATGGAATAGATGAAGTAAACAATAAACATATAAACAAGGAAGTAAACAAATAATACACAGATAGAATAAGGAAGCAGACAGAGAAAAAGAAATAAATTTACAACTTACTGTTGTCATAAAATTGCTCGTCACCTGTCACATATTTTCTCTTGCATTTTTTTTTGCTTTGTTCTGCTTATTTATGTGTTTGTCAAGGTCATACTTTTGACAATATAACAAAGTTTGATTGTTATTGTCTTTTTTTAACCCAAAATTATACCCTTTGCCAGTAATTGTCATCTACATTTTCCATTTTTTTTTACTTTAACCTTCAAAAGTTTCTGTCATTTCTTTTGCCAAAATTTTTGCACAAAAGTTAACAAATTCCATTTCATTCACATTGATTCCATTTTCGCATTAATTTTAAATTTATACTTTAATTAATAAAATATTTCTTATTAATTTTTTAAATTTTAATTAATAAAAAAATATAAAACTTGGACATTTGCAATAAAAATATGCTTGAATTCGCTTAAACGTATTTGCAAATCAATAATTATAATGATAGTAATTAATAATATACAACAGGAAATTTCATTTCAAATGATTTGCACTCATTTTATTCATTTTATTTGCAACGTTACCAGTTTTTAATGATAACAATAATAATAATGGCAATAGTAACAACAATATTGATACTTATAAAAATAATATTGTAATTATTATTAATAATGATAGCTTTGAATGAAATATTTTAGATCTCAAATATTTTGTCTTTTTCATTTTCAAAAAACGTTTATGAGAAAATATAATTTATTTTGCATTTTGTCCAACTCAACGATTATTTTTTTTTTTTTTTTTTTTAAACAATAATTTTTTTTGATGAATAGATAACGGGGTATAAACTGCTAATAGACAAAATAATGCTTCACTGTTTTTTAAATTTATTGTGACGGAATTTAAATTTTAAAAAATACAAGAATTTTCAAAATTTTAAAAAACGATAATTTTCGAAAAAGAAAACAGTAAGCAGAAAAATTTAGTCTCACTAAATTTTCTGGTTGATCATACACATTGCAAGAATAATTAAATGAAATATTTCAGTGATAACTAATATTGCTTAAAGACATTGTATATTATTCAATTAATCATATGCATTAATTTATATTTATTTTAACAAAATTGCTTAAATGAAGTTTTAAATGATGAAAGGTAGAAGCAATTAGATGGTAATAATCAAATTCTTTTTTTTAATATGAAATATCCATAAATTTGGCTTACTAGATTATCTGAATGATTAACTCATGAATTTAATAATTTATTTTAAATTTCATATGCTATAGTAGTCTTATTTCTGCTCTTCTTATATATGGTATTTATTGATAACACTTCAAATTTGATTTCATTTCCAAAATTTAATTTGAAATTTTTTTTTACTTTTTTTCATTTCTGATTGAATTCGTTGTCAGACATTTATTTCGTTCTTAAAATTTTATGATTTGAATTTTTTTATTTTTAAACTTTTTTTATTCATTGTCAATTTTTTTTGTTGTTCGATTGTCACAATATTTTATTGCTAATAAATAAAAATCCCATTATGTAATCGTCACTTTACTGATTTATCCGATAATCGTAATGCTAAACTCCAAATTTTGCTATTTTCAAATTCCTGAATGCTATACCCATCGATTAACTTTTCTCATTTCATTGATCCTTTCCCGTGTATTTCAATCCACTAGGCACAGCAAAGAACAAGTTGAAATTTTAACTTTCCATTATTCACTCCTTAAATTAAAATTTAAATTTCATTCGTCTAATTTAGTCTGAATCTTTTTGAAAAATACTGCTAATATGGTAATTATTTAATTATATTTTATACTGTTATTATTGATTTGTTCAAATTTTTTTAAAAAAATGACCTGATAATTAGATCAATGATAATAATTGGTCACGCGCAGGAGTAATTAAAAATTGAAACTTATGTCATGTTTTATGCATTTCATTATCAGATTTCATTGTCAGTTTCAACCTAATAAGTTTCAAAATTTCCAAGCAGTTTATAAGCTTTTTCAAGTTATCTTTTTCTGATTAATTTTCCAGTTCTTCATAAAAGTATTATATTTGAGCAGTAAAGTCAAATATAATATTAAGGCCAAAGCAATTATTAATAATTAAATAAATCATCGAACAAAATGTATACTTGCAAGGTTTTTTTACCACAAAAAAAAATTAATGTTGGGCGTTAATTTAATGACTGGTAACAATTGGTATTGATATTTTACTGTATTGATAAGTTGTTGTTAAATTTAAGAAAAAAAGTAAAATTAATTATTTGTTTCAACGAAGAGATCATCAAACACGGAGAGAATGTTGTTAAAAAAGAAAAAAAACGAACATAGAATGAAATGATGAAATGAATTAAATGATGAATAATGAATGCTTGATGAATGTTGAATAGAATAGAATTAAATTCTTTTTTTCAATACAAAATATTTATAAACTTGGCTTATTAGATTATCTGAATGATTAATTCATGTATTTAATAACTCATTTTAAATTTCATATGTAATAATCTTATTTCTGCTCCTCCTATATATGGTATTCATTGATAATACTTCAAATTTGATTTCATTTTCAAAATTTAATTTGAAATTTTTTTTACTTTTTTTCATTTTTGATCGAATTGTCAGACATTTATTTCGTTCTCAAAATTTTATGATTTAAAACTTTTTTATTCATTGTCAGTTTTGTTTGCTGGAGAAATTGAATGTTGTAATATCGGACTGTCGGAATATTTTATTGTTTGTAAATAAAAATCCCATTACGTAATCGGCACTTTTCTGATTTGTTCGATAATCGGAATCTAAACTCCAAATTTTGTTATTTCCAAATTCCCAAATGTTATACCCATCGATTAACTTTTCTCATTTCATTGATCCTTTCCTATGTATTTCAATCCGCTAAGCATAGCAAAGAACAAGTTGAAATCATAACTTTTCATTATTCATACCTTAAATTGAAATTTAAATTTCATTCGTTTAAATTTCAAATTTCTCAATTTTTTTTCAAATATTTCTGCCGTAGCTTTTTGCACATTTCTTTAATGGTGAGTTCTCACATACAAAAGCGAAAAATCGGTTAATGTTTTCAAGTGATCGATGGTTATGCAATAATTGATCAAAAATTTGTCATATATATCAATAATTGGAATTCTTGATTCAGATTCCTCATTGATAATGCATATTTTTCATTATAAAATTCATTATAACAAAAAATTAAAATATGATGAAAAGATAAGTATTGGAAAAGAAGTGATTTTTGATGGAGAAAATTTAATTAAAATATTTTTGTCAATAATTAATAACAAAGAACTCCCTAAGTTTAGTTTAAATTTTCTCAATAAATTTTATTTGCAAAGTGATCAGTATTTCACTTAAAGGAAAAAAAACAAATGGAGTTAGTTGATTTTTGCCGCAGGTAAATAATTGACATTATTAATTAGAAGGTACAGCAGAAACTTTTTTAATAAATTAAATTTTAAAAGTTAAAGTTCAAAAAAAAATGAAAAAAAGGAACTTGAAATTTTATAGGATTGATAAGGAATCAAGATGGAACAGTGGATTGGAAATACATTGATGATAAAAAGGTATAGCTTTTGTAACATTAAACAAAAATCGGAATGAAAGATGGCAGTACATTGATAATGAAATGAAAGTTGTATTGCTTAAATTAAACTTTCAACTTTTTTTGGAAGAAAAAAATCGTAAATTTAAATTTAAAGGGACGTTAAAAATATTTGCACAAATTTTTGAAAACTTTAAAAAAATTTTGTTTCCCTATAATTAATATATTAATAGAAAATTCTTGAAAAATGTAACATGGAAAATTTAATGAAATAGTTTCTCTAACACTTTCCTTTTTTTCATCAAGGCACCGTTAGCATGCGATGAATTAGATGAAATGAAGGATGAAATGCAAAAAGATGATAAGCAATTCTTGCAACAATCATTATTACAACAACAACAACAACAGGAGCAACAACTACAACAACAACAACAGCTGGAACAAGAACTACAACAACAACAACAGCTGGAGCAACAACTACAACAACAACAGCTGGAGCAACAGCAACAACAACAACAGCAACAACGACAGCAACAAGAACAACAACAACATCAACAGCAACAACAAGTGAATGATGATGTGAAAAGCGATAATGAGATTCGTATAATAGACAATCAATTAATTATGAATAAAACATTTGGTAAGTAATTTCCCATATGAAAATTTAATTTAGAAAAAAATTTATGTAAAAAATTATGAAATAATTAAATTGCATGTTTTTTTAAGTAAAAAAAAATGAAACATTTCATTGAACTTTGCATTTTTTTGTTTTCAAATTTTCAATTCTTTAATTAAACTCGATTTTCTACTTATTTATTCATTTTTTCTTTTTTTTTTTGCAAAAAATGACACTATTATAATCTTTTCTAATAGCTTTCAATAATCAATGATCACTGATAGTAGTAATAATAATATTAGAGAATGATCATTAGATGAGCTTAGGATACAAATATGTTTATTTAATTCATTTTTATTCGAAATTATTTAAGGAAAAAAGCTTTTTGTATGCTTTTGGCAAAATGTTAAAGTATGTATTGTGACCGAAATAGTTTATCAGCAATTTTGATTAATTCTGTTATCAGCAGAAAGAGAGATAGCGAATGATTAATTGGGAGAATGGGAGAGAAGGAGAAAGAAAGAAAAAAAAGGAAAAAACAGTAAACAAATTTTAATCATTTGTAGAAGGCTGATAAACTATTTAAAACGGCTCATAAAATGAATCCATCATTAGAATGGAAAAATTGCCGCTTTAAACTATTCGGAGTTTACTTTTGCAATTTTAGCCATTGGCGATGTACTTTACACAACTGACAGATGACAGAAATTTACAAAATATACAAGTAACTCTGATCAGAAGAAAGACAAATTTACGCCACAAGATACAGTAACTATGAGAAAAAGTTGCATTACGTAATAAGATATACGATAATTGCGCAAGAAAATCACGTCATTGAATAGATGCTACAGTAGTTGGTAGATAATGTTACCTTACAAGATATTGCGTCAACGCAATGAAAGTAACGCAAAGAAGTAACGCCACAGAATAATTGTGACTGATCGTGAAAGACGTGAAAGATCGGAATTATTAGTGTTTATTGTGGTCATATTTTGAAAGTAATTGTCATATTTTTAAATCCTAAGTTTTTAATTTTTCAAAAAACAAAATTATTCAGTAAAAATTTTTGCAACCATTTCAGGTGCAATATACCTTGAATTAAACGATGAAGTTAAACGTGCCTTATTACCGCAATCTATACGTAGCCTTGATACTATACGGGCGTTATTTCTACGATCATTTCCACAACTAACATCACAATATCTTAGTTTACCATACGTAAAGATTTACATTCAAGAACCATCAAAAGGACAACTTTTTTACGAGCTTGATGATCTCAGGTAATTGTCATTGCTTAATTACAATTAATAAAATCAATCATTTCATTCAATTAAAATGTTTAATCAAATTTTTTAATCTCTTCATTTGATTATTTAAACATTGAAATTATTAAGCAAATTTTTTTCTTATTTTATAATATTATTTTTTCTCATTACTTATCCAAAAAGTTTCATAATTTCATTTTTCATTTTTCAAAATTTACATTTAATTAATGGAAACTGCAACTTTTTTTTTGTAAATTATGTAAATATGAAATTTTGCTAAACTTATGAATTATTTTGTAGAATTTCATAAATTTCGCTTTTTTTTGATAGGTTATTAATAATCTTTTGCTGTAATTATAATTTAGATTTAAATTAATTGATTTGCATATTTAAATTTAATTAGTCTCAGTGAGCATTACCTGACTGATAAGCATTAATAAGTGTAAAGGTTTTTCTTCACGCTGAAAAATAAAAGAGCAAAAAGAACTAAAAATTTCAATTAAATGAAAAAAATTGACCTGTTGAATGAATGCTAAAATTTACATACAAAATGTGAATTGACAGAAAAAAGTTTATTGCGGAAATTTAATGAAAAAAAAACCTTAATTTTGAAAAATGAAATTTAAAAAATTTCAAATTTGCTTCATTTATAAAATAAGCAGATGTAAATGCCAATGAATGTAAGAATGTAAGAAGACGAAAAATTTATTTGACAATGAAACTATTGTCAAAACTTTCTGTAACTTTCAACAATGATTTTAGCAATTTTTAATCAATATTTGATTAATTATAATTCATTTAAAATTTCAAATTTTCTGTAAACTTTTTTCATCTACTTTTTTTTTGAAAAAATAACTGAACAAAATTTGCTTAGTCATAACAAAATAAATACATCTGTAAACATTTATGTATGCAAAGCACCGAACGCTGTCTTAGTAAAGCGCCATGAAGTATCGTTTACATTTCTAGTATCTCTGCTCTTTTTGCTGTATTATTCAATTAATTTAATCATTTTGAAAAATTTTTGATTATTTGAGCTAAAATTTAAGATCTTGTTATTTTAACTGCAAATTGATTAAATTTCTGGAAATTTAGAGTTTTTCCATTCTTTAATTTCAAATTCGGAATCACTTCATTTTCGAATAAAAAAATTTGAGCCCTTTGATTAGTTAAACACTAATCATTTCTGATATGCAACAGCTAGCATAGGTAATATCGCTGATATGCGGCAGCTAGTAAAGATAGTTTCGCCTTTATGTGATAACTTACATTAATATGTAATAGTGAATGAGGAGAAAAGTATAACTGGTTAAAGTTGAAAACTATGCATTCTCTGAAAAAATTCTTTTAAATTATAAAAAAAAATCGATCAATTGATTGTTAGTTTAAAAGATTGAAATCGTTTAAAAAACTCCAACAATTAATCAGTTTATTTTTTGTTTAGAGATATTAAAGATCAAACAGTGTTGAAATTACGCGAACAATCAAGTGGATATCAGAGAACGCAAATATCGAATCGTTTTATCACTAATCACTCATCGCTCGATTATTTGAGCGAATCGGAAATTGACCTGATAGATTATCGGAATCGTATGCCGGCACATCGTTATCGACCAGCAAGTGCTTTAGATAGTCGAATGCTTTCCAGTAAGGGTACAATCAGATCAATCAAGTAAGAGCTATTCAAATAGCAATTAAATTTGCTGATAAAACTAATAAATTTTGCATTTATTAATGAACTGTGCAAATTTTTTTAGAATATTTCACTGTTTCTGATTAATGTATTTGTATTAATTAGGATTTAATTAATATATTTGTATGTGTCTATCAATTTAATAAGTCAAGTACTGATTTTTTTTTTTAGTCAAATAATTATTACTTCGCAAGAAATTATTAAATTAACAGAAAGCAAACGTTAATTTTTTGATGCTAGTTTGTCGGCAAAAAAATAGTTTAATCAATAAACTTTAAGTATATTTTGAAATTTAATGACCTGTACACATGAACATATTTGTTCATTCAATAAATAAAGGGTAACTAATCTTTAAATAGGTTATTACAAATGTTTGTCTAAATTTTATTTGTTTTTTCTTTTTACAACTGAAATTTAATAACTGATTGTTTAAATAGTTTTTTTTTTTTGTTGAATTTCAATTGATTTAATGTAATATTTTTTTTTAATTTTTTAATATTCTTACAGTATCCATCGGAAGTTTATGCACTGTACATGTACTTGAGGATGAATTATTCTGTTATCGTTTTTTTACTGTACAACTGATTTACGATATAAATTCCTAACATAAAACCAAATGCAGATCACACTATAATGTTGCTGAAATTTGATACTAAAATTTCATCTTATTCGTCAAGTGTTATTTCACATTTAGATCTCCAATATCACAACGTTTTGATCCTTTCTGTGATCCATATGCCAGTGATACAAGTAGTCAGGAACGTTCTGGATCAGTGACGCCAATAATTGATAAAGAAGCAAGGTTAGTTGATTTAAACAAATTCATTTCATCAAATTAAGTTACTTTCACAAATTTAAAGAAAAAAAAAACTTTAGTATATAAGTTCTAAGAAAATAAGTGTACAGTTCAAACTATATATATTAAAGTTTTTTTTATCAAATGAAAAATTTTGAAACAATAATATCAACATTGTATATTCTTAATTTGTAAATTTTAACAATGCTAATTCAAAAGATGAAATTTGGAAAATTATTAAAAATTTATGGCATGTTATTATATTTTATCTTCTGTGATAATAATCATATGCTTGAATATTATTTCTAATTGGTTAATTAAGCAGTTAATTTATAATTAAGCGTTAGCATTTGGTTGGAAATTTATTAAAGTATTTTTAACTTACAATTTGAAACAACGAAAAGAGGATTAAAAAAAAAAAAATTTAATTTCAGGCCCATTTTCTTTCTTTCTTTCTGGGTAAAAAAAGTTTCCGTTGGTCCGGTTCTTCTTTTTTTGAAAAAAATGAAATAGTAATTATCGCATTGATATATATGTATATATATTGAAAACCGGAATTTCCCACCCAAAAACAATTGAACGGTGCTTTATAACAATAAAAAGAAAAAGAATCCAGTTTTATTCGATTAAATTATAGTAAATAAAAAATCATAATGAATGTTTTCTTTCTCATTTCAATTCAACTGCCTCTCTTCTCAACAAGCTACTTCATTTGGTGAAAATTAATTGTGTTAATAAAAGCAACGGTACCAATTAACTGAACGAAGGACCATGTAATTGGTACAATGTGGAAGTGAAGTGGGCTAGAAAAGATGTATTAGTTGAAAAGAGGAATTATTCTTTGAAGTGGGGATAAAATAATATTATTTGTCAAAGGAATAAAATTGCAAAATGGTGTAGCAAGAATAAAATGTATTGGATAGCAATTATGAAGAAATGAAATTTTAAAATATCAAATTTATTTTTAAATTATTTTTAGTCGAAAAATTTGTTTTTTATTTTAATAAAATAAGCATTATTATTAAATTCATCAATTGTACTGATTGTTTTTTTTTTTTTAAATTTGTAACTTTCTTCTTAATTTTTTTAATTATCTTTTATTTTCTTTCTCAAATATCAAAATTGATAAACTGTGTATTTCGTGTATTCAGATTTCGTGTAGAAACGATGGAACGTCAACTAGCAGGCTTGTCATCTTTGGTGCATTCAGCATTGATAAGCAAAGGAATGAGTGAAACGAGCCAACGGGATATGGAAGAATTACGAAAACAAATCTTAGCACTTCATCCAGATGGTTTCATAATAATCATTGTTATCATCAATATTAGTATTATTATTGTTATACCATTATTATAATCGTTATCATTATCATTATCATCGGTTAATTAATTTTGCATTGAATATATTACAGGCATATCTTCATATTGTTAAAATTTTTAATTTTAATTAATTTATATAATTATTATTTTTCTCACTGATTCTTTTCCTCTTTTTGCAGTAATATTTTAAAATGATTTGATATTATTGATTTTTAAAAAAATTACAGTAACATCAATTGCATCGGAAAGCAGTGTAACAAGCATTGATCCACCATTGATCGATCCGATATTTTTGAGTGGTGACACGCAGCAACAAATTTTAAAATTTAAACGACATATAATTGAAACGAAAAATCAATTGAAACAAATTCGGCATATAGCACTTGTATTTCATTTTTTATTTGGGAATAATAAAAGAATTGAAAAAAAAAATCAGTCAATCAATCAATAATTTGATTTTTCTCTTAAGTTATTGTTCAATTTTATTTTTGAATCATTTTAACAAATCAGTTATGATAATTGTTTTTAAAACTTACATTACAGATGAATATGCAAACATCACGTGATATTTTACGTGATGCATTTGATCGAATTCATCAACACGTTGCGAATCGTCTAGGCTCCACATCACATCATTTACAGGCGGCACACGCTACTGACACGCTTAAATCTCAACATATCAATCAAATTGCCAATCTTCAAAAATCATTGCAGTAAATTTATTGACATTTATTTCAAGCTTTTTCTTTCAAAGGAAAGACATGCAAATTGATTGACAGAATTTAAATTTGTTCAGAAATAAAAATTTAGCGGATTTTTTGAAATAAAAAAAAATAAAAATACTTAGTGAAATAAAACTCTTAAGTAAATTTTGTTCAATGGGATTTTGAATAATTATTCTTCTCATTAGTGAAATATTAGTAAAAATAATAATAATAGTAATAATAATAATAATAATAATAATAATAATAATAATAATAATAATAATAAACGACAATGTTAATGATAATAATAATAATAACAATAATAGTAATAATAATAGTAATAGTAATAGCAACAGTAATAGTAATAGTAATAGTAGTATAATAATAATAGTAATGATAGTTATCAAGATAGAAATAGCGGGAAGATAAAAGTCGTTGTGATATCATCAACATATTCATGTTATCACCATTATTATTATTATTATTATAACGGACATTATTGTTGATTTGACATTCAAAAAAAATTGTCATTTAAATATGTGAAATGTGTGTCTGTATAATATGATATCATAACTGTGTAACATATGATGGAATGACAGGATCAAATTTATTTTATCGTTCATGCTAATCGATAAGATAATTATTATGAAAGTATGAATGCCAGCAGTAAAAACTTTAATTATTCGTCTCAACCATTTCTAATAATCATAATATAATGTTGTCACAATTGCAGAATGTTTGAAGAGAATGTTGAAGAAGTGAGACATTTGGTTTTAAATACAAATCGAAAACTACGCATGAGTGAAGTGGAAATGTTTACGGAAACGCTTACGAGAATTGGTCGCAATGCAGCAAATCTAAAAAGTTTGTCCATTCAGTATTGTTTGTTTTGTTTTCTCCCAAAAATTTATTAGTTAATTTAATAAAATGATAGAAAAAAAATTTTTAATTTTTTTTTATTTTTAGCAGAATTTCCAGTAATACAATATGAATTACAAAAGGAAATTAAGAGCAATATGGAAAGAATTCTCTGTGAGGAAAAATTTATCAAAGATGAAACAACACAAATTGATCAATGCTTACGACGTTGCAAAACACTGGCAAATATGATGGTGACAATGAAAAAATTAGCAATGGTTCAAGATCCAAGTTTAAACGGATTAAAAACTGAAAAGAATAACAATAGAACATTGTTTACACTAAACGAGAATGATTATGCAACAATTCATCATTCCAATAAATTTATGCAAAATGATCAAATGAAGAATGATCGTAGAACAACAGGTGGTAGGCAACAACAACAACAACAAATGACTGATGAAAAAATCACTGACCAGAAGATACCACCAATAGTGCCACCACGGCCAATTTATTATGAAGGTACCTATTTCGAATTCTTTCTTTTCGTATTTAATGTATGAAATGTTTTTGTTTATGCAATCAATTTTTTAGGCTACTTGTTTTGTTTTCCTGTCTCCATAAACTTAAATATTCCAAAAAATAAAGAGAAAATTCAAAATTTATTTTAATAAATTTTGAAATTTTTTTCCATTCCTTTTTATTGGAAAAAGTTTGTAAATGAATTGATAATTAGAATATAATTTAAAAAATGTAAATGATTGAATTCATTAATGTATTGATTAAAAAGACATTAATTTTTTTTTCTGTTACACAAATAATTTTTAACTTTTGTTTTTACATTCTTTCATTGAATTATTTGATAATTATAATGGAGGATGAAAGAAAAAGTTCGTGAATGAATTTGGTAATTAAAATACTTATTTAATTTAATAATTTATTGATGTAAATGATTAAACTCACTTTTTTTTAAAGGCAATTCAAAAAGAAGTGCCGATGCGAATGTTCTGGATACAATCTTAGATGAACTTACAAATACAGTACAACATGATATGCGTTCTAAATCAAAATCACCTAGTTCAATGCGGTCACTTTCAAACGTCCGCAATGATCCACCAAAACCACCGGAACGTCATTCATCTACTGATGTTCGAAATCGTTATACAACAACTGAGATACAACAAATGCAACGTCGAGCAATTGGAAGTGTCTCACCAAATCCTGGCTAGTTTACAGACTTGGCTAAGTCAATTAAATAATAAAAATTTTAAAAGTATTACATCTGGTCCTATAGCAAAATTTTGACTTTTCAATACATTCGTTAGTTTAATATTATATAAATGCCATAATACTTAATATTTTCTTAATGATTAATCAATTCTTATCATAAATAGTAATTCATTTCAAACATTCTATTAAAAAAAATTTTTATTTCAGCAAAAGTTTCCATTACTATGCAAATTAAGAAATCAAATAATTTTATGAAATTAACAAAAATTTGTCGAAAAATTAATAATTTGATAAAAAGATAAAAGCAAAAGAATTTATAAAAGTTTTTTTCCCTCATTTTCATTCTTATCATTCTTCTTTCTTCCTCTCTCCGTCTATCTCTCTTTCTTGCTTGCTTTTCATTTTTCAGAAAAATATTAATTAATTAAATTAACCATCAAAGAAAAGTATCCTTTGCTTTTCATGTCATTTTTGTTTTTCTTATATTTTGTTTTAACAAAGATTTGAAAGAAAATGATTTATTGGAAGAGTAAAAACACTTTTTTTTCTCCTTGGCCAAATGATACTTAAAGCAAATTAGTGGCGCAAAAATATAATCAGCAGCAGATGTCATTCACTATGACAAATGACGAACATATGGCAGACTTTTTTGTTTTGCATTTCATTTCATACATCAAAAATTTTTTCTCTTTAATCCTCAGAGATAATGGAGTGAAAATTTTAGGGATGAAAGAGTCTAATTTTAGCATTTTGAAATAAATTTTAATCTATTTGAATTCTTCTTCTTTTTTAAATATCTTTCCACTTGTGTTTTTATTTGTAAAAATATTAAGCGATAAATGACAAAGATGTGTGAATAAAGTTTCTCGCAAAAACTAATTTGAGTTTATTCAAATTTGAACAATGAAATATTATTTGATGAAATCTTCTGAAAAGTTTTTTCTCACAGCAATACAATAATGACACATTGAAATAAGTTCAATTAAAATTTATTTAATTGAAATTTAATTATGGAATTTTACAAAAAACACTCAAATATGCTGCAATGCTTTTGTGAGCTAGTAATTTTGGTTAAAGTTATTTGTTAATTTAATTAAATTTCATCCTGCCATTTTTTCATTTCTTTTTCGATAGATAAAAGAATCGAATTAATTACTAAAGTGATAATTGACCGCACTCATTATTAAAAAGTTAGTTTGCACTCAATTTATTTCATTAAATTGATGAAAAATAATTTTTGCATTCATTCTAATAGATTAAAGTACTTTTCAATAAAAAAACTAAAGATTAAAATTTGATTTTTGATATTTTATATCAAAAATTACTAGCAAGAAATATCCTGTAAGCTAATTCTAGATGATTCTAGAAGTGATAGCCCTGTAAATTAATTCTAGAGGACAATTCGATGGATTTATAGTTTCACAATGATAACAGTAACAAAGTGATAAATTAAGAATAAAACATAGTCAGATGAATTCATTTGATGATTAAGTAAATTAATTGCAATGATGTTTTAATTATTTATATATTGCAATAATTACAAAAACTTTTTTAATTTAATTTAATTTTTCAAGTTTTTTCCCTATTTTTATTCATGTAAGGTGATTCATTTTTTTTAAGAGATATTTAAATATTTGAAATTGAATTTCAGGAAATCTTCCATTAATGCCAGTGGAATTTGATGAACATCATGAAAAATTGGCTACAAAGCAACGACAAATGCAATTGCAACAATTATGCGCGCCTTCTAATATTATTTAAATAGAAATCAAACAAAAAAGTTTTTTCAAATTTTTCGTAATTTCGTTTTTTATATTTTCTTGTTAAATTGTTGGAAAATTTTTTAAGCAACAAAAAAATAAAAATTTTCTGTTGTTTTCTTCTTTCCTTTTTTGTTAAGAGAGAAAGATTATTTTAATTTTATTCTCTAGAAATAATTCGAAATTTGAAAATAACATTAATTAATTAAATTATTTGTAAAATGATGAATGCCGTACATATTTTGTTTTCATCTACTAATGGCACAGTTAATAATCGATTAATAGTAAAATGATAAATAGTATGAATGAATGGCTTATCAAACATTGTTTACCGTTCTATAAAAAAAAAAAAAAAAAAAAAAAAAAAAAGAAAACAAAATTTGATTGATATTTGCAATCAGGAAAATGCCATATGCTGCTGTATGAGAGAGTTGTATCATTTCTATATATTGTTATCCGGTCTTTCAATCAATTTTAAATTAAAATTGAACAAAATGGAAAAAATCGATTTCAAATTTTATATTTATTGTCTTCTTTTTACACTTTATGCAATACCTTATTCAATTTCAAATATAACAATATGACTTTAAATTTCTCTGAATACAACCTAGTCATTTGTCATTTATTTTGTCTTTTTTTTTGCTTTTTAAATTCAATCTTTTTTTTCGTTCTTTTCTCTAGCAATTAACACATCGTTTTATGATGCATTCAATTTATTTTTTCTTTTGCATTTCTAAAATACAATTAATTTTGTAATAATTAGCAAAAATCTTTCAGTGATAGTAATATATGCTAATAATGCTTAATTTATTCTTTATTGAACTGTTTTAATTATATTATTGATTGATTTTTTGAATCCAGCGTTTCATATATATATATATATAGAAATTTGAATACTTTTGTAAATGATCGTTATACACCTGTAAATTTTAATTTTCGATGAATGGAATCAGAATGCATTCATTAATCAATCATTGTTAAACCATTGATGCTTCCTTGTCCTATCATTAATCATGCAAATTGTAGTTCAATTTTCTTTCTAACAACAACAATTATTTCTGATTGGTTTGATAAAACTATGGAGCCAAAAATGAAGCACATTACCATAACAATGATAATATCGATAACGATAAACTTTACCACTACTATCCTTGTTTCAATCTTTGCTGCACAATTAAAAGAATTTTAAAAATTTCATTTCCATTTTTTTCAATTTACAAATAGGTCAACAGTCAATGAAAGACGAAGACTTGACCAAACGGTCTTTTCCTATTTTTTTCATGCACTTGCCGAAGGACCACAATTTTCGACAACTTTTTTATTGTCAAAATACAATCAGTTATTTTAAAAAATTTAAAAAAAAACAATTTCAAAAATTCCAAACATACACAATCTTAAAACAACTGTAAAATGAATAAACATAGGGAAGTTCAAAAGTCTTGTTTCAAGTATTTTAACGGAAACCAGGAAAGACATCAAGATTTTAATGTACCATTCATATCAGTTTACCAATGTATAACACGTGTGGAAATATCTTTTCTTTTACAATGATAGAAAGAGTAAAAAAAAATCTTCACTATAAAATTTCTTGAATTAATTACCATATATAAGTGGAATGCAAAAACTGAAGACTTGTATGTATTAAAATGGTCAAAAAGAAAAGCTTCAAAAGGCATCAATGGTAATTTGAAAAATAAAAATAATTTTCAACAAAAATACAAGACTTCGATAATGATATCAAACACTGAAATATTCCACTTCAATTTTCTCCATGCTTCTAGTATCTTTCGATTAGGATGATTTAATTCATTTCTTTTTAAAAAATCACTTTTTCCTCGTATCAATTTGTGATTGCACAGCCTTAGCAGATAATTCATCCATTTGTTTCAACCAGTTTTCGAAATCATCTAGTTGTTGTTGCATTCGTTTATTTCTAAATACCGTATAGTAGTTCACACCCATAAATGTAAATTTTATCTGAAATAAATGCAAAGAATAAATGAATCCAAATAAATAAATGTGCTGAAAATTTCAACGTAATTTCCAAAAACCTAATAAAAAAAAAGTCTCTAATAGAAATATTCCAAAAAAAAAACGATCTATGTTCAGTTGCTTTCATCATCAAATTGAATTCAAAAATCAAAATTTTTGAAAAAGGGAAATTATTCCGAAGAAAATAGTAATAGTACATAGAAAAATACTTTAAAAAGTTCAAAAGCTGCTCCTAATAATATACACGCCGGAAACCAATAAACTACATCCGGTCCAAGTAATTGCATGAAACGTTTACCACGTGAAAACATCCTGGAAGAAAAAAGCGCTCGTCATTTACAATTACATTTTAAATGCATTAGCCTATCCAAATTCTGAAGAAAATGAAAAGGCTTGTTGGAATTCTCGAATAATTCGAACTAACAATGAGGCCTTTTACAAGCCATATTTGTATGTGATGGAAAACTTTTCAAATTTTAAATAATTGAAGGGAAAGGATCAATGGCCCCAGTGATCAGAAAGAAAAAGTGTAAAGCTAATTATTATTAACATAAAATTAAGCTTAGAGAATTGTTGAAGTTTCACATCATTTTCATGCAAAAAAATTAAAAAGTATACTTTAATTATTATTATAAAACGTAAATCTTGACCGATTTCCGTTAACTAAAAACAAAGAAGTATATCTTTTCGTTTTTCCTGAAACTCTCAAATTTTCAGAAATAATATATCATGTATCTTTTATTGAATCTTTCGGTACTACAAATATATTCATAAATCAAAAAAGCGGTGAACAAATTATTAAAATTCATTTGTTTTGCCGAATCAGTTCCACACAATGCTTGAATTATGAACAACAATGGAGAAATAGTAATTTCAACTAGCTTCGTCTGACCAAAATTTCAGATATTTCGAAAGAAAAACAAAGACCTACAATATATAATTGAAATACGAGCAAAAGCAATACGAAAAACAACATTACAGAGTTGAACAATCTATGACTGATTCCATTTTCTGGCTTGTAACAATACTGCAAGGACAAATAAAACGCTTAGCAACTAGAAACCTAAAATGCATACGACTTGATGATGGCTCTCACTTCATTTTTGAGATTTAGGTACGAATTTAAGTAAGAATCCACATAAAATTTGCTTCTATCTCGTAATCATATCATTATCAAGTGAAACGCTATATAAGACTATAAAATTCTTACATACCTAAAAATTACATTTCATTACTTCATCCTGAATAAAAATTAAGTCTATGAAATAACACTTTGTCAAATGTAACAACATATTTACAAACTACTATCAGTTTTACGGCGGTAAATAATTCATACATTAATAGTTTCAGAGGGATCCAATTCTGTATCAGAAACATTTTTAACTTTTCTATCTCAATCTTATTTCAGTGCTTATAAAGGATATGAAAAATGTAAAACGCCTGAAATGATAATTCCAAAATTGAAACTAAGCAAGGATGTTAGTTAAAATTTCAATAACTTGAAAATAATAACTTTAAATTGGCGCATTAATAAAATTTTAAATAATACGAACTACTACACAATTAAAAATTCTAATCTTATGAAACTTTCGAAGGGAAAAAAAGACAAAGGCCTCGAAAATAAACAACACGAAATCGGATTAGAATTTTTTAATGATTGCAATATAAAACATTAGATATGATAGATAACTAACTTACTTACTTTTCAAAGCTTCATCGAAAAACCAGCTTCATCAGCCTCCAATAAATCTTTCTCTAATTTTTCACGATCTGCTTCACGTAGTGGTTTCACTATTTTGTAGTACATTATAATGTTAACTAGAGCTACTGATGTCATAGACAATGCTCCACCAATTAATACTATTACTGTGCCTGAAATTTACTCAAATTATGTGTAATATTTTGCAATTTGTGAATATGGAAAACTCATAAATGTAAAGTTAAAATCCTTCATTTGAAATAATTATGAAAATTTTAAACATTTCTTCAGAACTTAATCTTCAAAAGTAGACTCTAAAGTTACTTGAAAGATTCAAAATTTGATAAATTCCAGAACTAATAGTTAGTTTTCAAAAATAGAAAGTCAAAGTTATTTTAGCCGAATCAATTGTATTTTTATCTACAAATTTCACTACTATTAGTTCTGGAATTTATCAAAATTCTGCATACAAGATTTTTCAAAAATTTTAAATTAGGCAGAGATAACATTAATGCAGTGGTTAAATTAAGCAGTTACTCTTCCAAAATTATTAAAATTTCCTCCATGTTTAGAATAAGCTGCAAATAAATTAAAAATATACCGCTATACATTTTATCAAGTACATTGTCGGTAAAGATACGTTTATGAATTGGTCGTAAATCGGTCCGTTTAGTTGCTAATTTTATCCATGATAATAACATATTATCCTGCAAATATCCATTCCTTATCTTTTATTATTCAGCAAAAACAAAAGATGAAAATGCAAATTAAAATAAATTCAATCCAATTTAATCAATCAGTAACTGAAATTAGATAATTAATTACAAACGAAAAAATGAATAAAAAATGAAAATTAAAAGAAATATTAATTTTGAAATAATTTCATTCATTTTTCACTTCTCTATTAGTTTTTGGAATTAAATAAAATAAAAGAAACATAAAATAGAAATGAAAACATGAAAAAATAATTAATTACACAGAAGAAGCAACATAAACAGGTAGCTAACAACATTTAATTAACCTAAAAGCTTTTTCCTGCAACTTGTACTTAAACCCAATTTTGTAAAAAAAAGTTCCCTCAATTAATTTATGCTAATATCTAAATGTTTTGCATCAATCCCTGCAGTTTCATTCTTATCTTTACTCTCTTTGTTTCGTTTTACCATCTGCTGCATATTGATTCTATCATAAAATAATATTCACTGAATGAATTTCTCAATCTCTAATAAATGATTCTTTCATATGTCTCAATCATCTCTGTCTTCTCTCTATTTTCAAGTTTATTTTCACAACTCTCTTACTTACTGTACGATGTGATGATGACTATCTCCAGTTGTTTGTTAGCTTATCAAGCATAGGTTGACGGCGGTGCATTTGTGTTAGTTGGGTTTATTTCAGTTTACTTTTCCAATTCCAACTCAGTTTAATTCAGTTTTCCAGTTCAAATATGAGTAATGACGGAATTGCTAACTGAAATTTATTTATATCAATTCCGATTGAACAATGATGACATTATATGATTACGAAAATGTACATACATTGTATCATTTACAAATTGATTTTATTTAAATATTAAATTGAAATTTAATTTGAAATTAAACTCTGATTTGTATTCTTTAATTTGACTTATGCTGCTGGAATTGCGAGGTTGTATCGTTTCGGTTTAATTTCGAATTCTTTATTGGAACATAATTTGAATTTAAGTTCTGTACGCATAATAACACATATGGTGGATAATTTTTATCAAGTATTCACTCATATCGATGTATCGAAAAGTCGTGAACCGGAATATTTTATTTGTGAAAAGGTTAGTGTAGAAGAATAATACAGTTAATAAATCGATCTATTTCGCAGTGAAAAGCGAATCATAGTATGGATGTTTTATCAAATATTATTGAATATTAAGTATTTTATCAAATTTTATTTTATCATGAAATCATATCTGAACATATACTTTGTCATTTTCTAGCCAATAGTAGTGGATTTCGACGATATGGTTGGCAACAAAAATTCTAAACAAAGCAATAAAACTGAAAAGGCGGAAGTGTTAGAAGTGATGGATAACGATAGTGAACAAATAACGGAAACGCAAGCAAACGGACGATTGCCAACCTTACCTGCCGGTTCATCAGTTGCTCCAGCGAAATCATTCGTTAGTATTCTGGAAGAGGGTTGTAAAAAGTATTACGATGGTTCACCGCCTATTTTCTCACCTAGTTTCACAGAAATGGTTAGCAATATATGCTTTTTAGTGAAGTAAAATTGGAATTTTTAATCTATACTTGTTATTCATGATGTGTAAAAATGTTTCTTATAGATCTGTATAGACAAGTAGACAGATAATTAAGCAAATCGAAATCTTTTATAATATCATCTCCTTGTTGTGAGGAGGTGGAATCGATCCAGTTTTTTACTTTATCTTGAAATAATTGTGATTCGAAGTTTTACAAATTCAGATAACATTTCCTTATAACAGTAATATAACAAATTATTTTAAATATCGGATTAAGTACATTTTAGTCCAATTCATTTGCGATACGATGTGAATTGTACGGTATCCATACGATTGGTTATGGAAGAACGAAAAAAATCGCAAAACAGATGGCTGCAAAATACATGCTAGAAAAGGTTTTTTTCTCTTTAAAACAGAAATTCTATCTCTGAAGTCCTTTATTTTAAAGGAAATCATTTGGAGACAATTATAAAATTGTTAGTTGATTGCTGTTTGATGAGGAAGGATGTAGTTTGAAGTGCCTCTAAAAATTTGGATACTTCAATCTTGATATCAGGGATATATGTGCTATTCATATGCTTTAAGTTTTGGAACTTCAGTCTGATTTTATTTTATGATTTTGTAAGGATGTGCAACTGTATATTTCGTTTCCATTCATAACTTATCACCAAACATTACGTAGATTTGCATATCACGCATCGTTTATATAACATGTTATTCGTCTTACACTTGTTTAGATTGGCTTATTCATATCAAAAGTTAAAATCTTTGGCCTTCTAAGGAATGATTTTGGCTTTCTAGTTAAAATTTTTGGCATTCTGAGGAATAATTTTGACTTTCTTATCAGCAATATTTATTTGCATAACTACTGGATTACTTCAGATGATTGAGAAGGAATCATTCAGTGATTTTGGATTAGGTAAAACAAAAGAAGAAGCACTGGCTAGCTTGTAAGTTATATCTTTTTCCAGACTCAGATTTGTTGCAAATATGCTCTTAATTATAACTGTCCAGATTGTATAAATTACAAATTCTATTTCTTTAACAAATGTAATATGAAATCGTCATATTTTTGTTTTATTAATAATTCTATGGATAAATGTCTGATCGTTTAAAAGTTGGTATTAAGTAAGAACGTTTTGAAATTTCATAAGTGGTGCATATGTGCCTACGAAAGTGGAAAACTTGGAATTAAATACTTGAAGCTTTTTTAGGTGGTGAACTGGAGAAGTGAGTAGCATTATCTTAAGTATTAAGGAAAAACTAATTTTTTATTTACTTTCAAGATCGAATTGGTAGGGTTTTAAGCCTTACACAAACATATGATGAGACCATACATGATGATTAGTAATGAAAGTAGTTATGTTTTTCCTTCTGGTTACTGTTCCACCATTTGTGTTATGAGTTATAGCTTGCTGATTCTCATTAGTTTTGGCATTTACATTTCGAAATGTATGACACTTATTTGGGAACCTGAACACTAAAACTCTAAATTCTATTTCTAAAACTTCTAAATTCTAATTCTGAAATTGAAATTCTAAATTTGAAATTTTTGAAATTCCATTTTGAAATTCTTGAAATTCTAAAACATCTGAACTAGTATACTTAACTCTGGATGCTGCACAAGGCTTTTTTCTTTATGTTGAAACAATTGTTAGGGTTTTAAGATTTCTCTTTGTTTTGCAGGGAGAGCTTGACGACTGATTTTCAAAGTCGCGGAATCGCTGATGATTCTGTTGTAGAGAACTGGGTGGGAAAAGTAAACGAAAGGTTCGAACCTTTATATTGTCGCAAAGCTTTATCTGTGTAATACATTGTGTAATAAAGCTTTATATGTGTAACATATTTGGTTAACGAATCGTGAACTAAACTTAGAATATTTTTATTTTCAATGGCAATCTTAAAGCCCCTAATTTTGTGCCATTTTAGGTGCCAAAAGCTGAAGTTATTAAATGCTACTTATGAAATTGATGAAGACGGGCCTCCAAATCAACGAATTTTCACTGTTTCATGTAAAATAGGGAAGATTCATGTAATGGCGCATGGAAAAACAAAAAAAGTAAATCATTAATATGTTTCAAAATTATTTGCGATAATGTCTATTCGAAGATTTTTTTCTGTAATTTTTACGCTGTCTTAGTTTTGCTCTTTCCAACCATTTCTCTTTTTTTGCTTGATTATAAATTTACTTTGTTTTATAATAAGATATTTCAGTTAAAGTAGGTTAGCTAGTTCGAAAGAATTTTTATAGTTTCTTTTGAATAAATATGAAATGTGTTACAGTTAGCGAAGACTCTAGCAGCTCAAAAAATGTACGCCCAATTAGAAAATTGCAAAGATTTGGTAGATGATGTTGAAAATGCAGCGCTTGCTGCTCCTGCTGCTGCTGATGGAGGTCAGGAAGTTACAAACACTGGTGAATTTATGGCACATGAAAATATGGTAAGTAATTAAAGTTTGGGCCAACAAATTTTATAATTCTCGAAACATAATTTCTTTAAATTTATTCAGTTATGATTTCTAAGCTTTAATAAGAGAACTATTCAGAACTCCATCGGTGCATCAACCGATGCACTGCATCCAGAATCGTTGCAGAAAGTCCATGCTGTATTTGGAAATGATTTTGATGCAAAAGGTCTCACAGAAAAATTGACCGAATTGATTAATTCTGGTGATGAAAATATCAACAAAATTTTTCTGAATCAGGAGCTGAAATTTATATTTTTTGAACCAGATTTGGATGGTATGTCTTCTTTTAACTATCATAAAAGTATTTTGCTTGCTTCAGTTAAATTGGTAGATAGGGATTGGAAAATAGTTTAAAGCAAATAATTTAATAAGAAGTTAAGTATTTTTGAGATTATATATTTCATAATTTCAGGTAACCTTCAATGCATGCTTTCACTTAATGGTCCTAATGATATGAAAAACGCATTTTATGGATTTGGAGCGACAGAAACAGATGCGAAAGATCACGCTGCACGAAATGCACTTATACATTTAGAATTGTTTATACGCACTTCCGAGCCAGGGCGAAATTCTAGCGATCAGCCAGAGTCACAAGTGACGTCTAATTCTTTAACACGGTCAAAAAGTTCTCCAGAAAATGGTAGTCGAAATTATTCATCAGAAAAGCATTAGGGACGCTGCCAATTCAAGTAATTGTTGCATTAATTTCATATATACTTAGAAATTTGTTGCTTCTGTCTTTACATCAAAAGGAAAAGTTTGTTATTTTCATATTTTACTTAAACAGCCAAAATATATATCAACAGAAGATCTGCATTTCTTCCAGATTTGTTTTGTTACAAATTGATTCGTGAGATTGATATTTAACTGGACAGCAGCTCATTAGATTAATTTTGTTTATCATTCGAAATTTTAAAATTCTTTGCGATTCATGTCCATGTCATGTTGACAGTTACACTGCAATCCTATTTGGTGCTTGAATAAAGCGATTTTTCTCAGACCATCAATCCCTCAATACAACTAAATATTCGATAAGTCGAAGACTTAACCTGAACGGGTAAAAAAAAAACTCATTTTTATTAATAACCAACGATTCATCCTAATATCCATCATAATTTAGCTTCTAATTACTCTGGAAATAAAATCATTACATATATTATGGAAAAGTAGGTTAATAAACTTTCCAATGCTTTTTAAGTTCCGAGCTAACGAGTACATTTCCATACGAATGCGACAATTTCTCGTTCTATTCTCATTACGTATTTTTAAAAAGTAAAAAATCAATTGGAATTTTTACATCAAACCATATTTTATAAGCTAGAATTATATCATTGATTCTATCAAATACTAAGATTTCTTTTTAATGACGTCTGAAAAATATATTCTATTGGAATGCTTTATTGTAATTAAAAATGAACTATATAAAATCAGCTTCATTAATTGCTTAATAAATTTCATATTAAATCCCATTTATCATTTAGTAAAATATGTTCTGTTTGATACTCACATGATTATTATTATTTTATAAAGAGGTCCTAACAATAAAAACAAAAAAAAAATATTTCGTTTAATTGAATTGTCCATTATTCTTTCTCATACTGTCAACAAACACAAATAAACTACGTAAAATGATTTTAATAATATGACACAAGAAGAAGCACAAAAATTTACGGCTAAACAAATATCAGTTGAAAATTAAAACAAAACTAAATCATCACATTAATTAATTTTCATATTGGAGAATGCACCTAATTTGGAAATACCTAATTTACCTGTTTTGTTTTCTTTTCACCTGTTTTCAACTTGTATACCTTCTGACCCGTTCTTGTTCATCGGGTTGCACCAATTCACCGGCTTTTTTTTTTCTAAGCTAACCCGCTATTACCGGTTCACATTTTCTTTCTTCCTTTCCCTCATCAACTACCAGCAAATCTTATTTTTAATTCATTTATGGACAATTCTTATTTCTCTTTTTATATTTATTATTGCTTTCTTATTTTTTGCATAAAATTCTTTTTCAATACATTTAATTTCCTCTTTATCTCTTGTCTTATTAATTAGAATCAGATGCATTTTGCAGCACCACATGTTGTTCTAATGTTAGCTAATAATAATATAAGTAAAAACAATAATGAATAATAAATAATAATAGTCAATATTAATGATAATAATAATAATAATAATAATAAATAATAATGACAAATAATGATAATAATAAAAATAATAATAATAACAGTAATAATAATAAGTTAATAATTAATAATAAATTTTTGGCCAAAAATAGGATAAAGAAAGCAACTAGGAAGACGAATCATTGCTACTACTATTATAACAATATTCATTGATACAAGCAAACAGTTTTTCAATATTACTACCGAACTTTTTTTAGAATTTCAAAGTTTCTGTAATGATCGAAGGATGGTTGGCCATACTTTGTTTCAGCTCGCTTTAAAAATGCTACTACCATACTTTGCACAACATGATCGAAAAACTGATGTGCAAGGAAAGTATGAAATGTTGACTGGAATTCAAAGATAAGACTGAACACTAGAGTACAAGAACGAGTATTGTTAGTTTGACCCGCACTGAACTGCCATATTGATTCCAGAGTTTTGAATAGTGTTTTGTCGGTACATACGGACTGAAACATAATATAGTTTTCCGGAACAAATTCTTATAAAAACTTATTTCTTTGAAGGAAAAAACAGTTTTCAATACGTACGCTTATCGATTAATCAGTCACATTTGGGAAAATAAAAATATACTTTTCATTATTCTGGAAAATAAAAAAGAAAAGGAAAAGAAAAGTAACATAGTATCTTAAAATATTAAATACATATCGCAATATTCATACTGTACACTCTCACGTCAAATTGTCAATAGAGTTAAATTGGATTAAATGATATCTAAAAAAATTCAAAAATATTAAAATCATAAGATAATTTACCCGAACTATGCTTGGTTTTATAGTCGAAACTCGAGATGTGTACGTTTCACAAAGAGGTGGGAAGCCGATCTGCAGTTGAGCAATGGACAAATTTGGTGAATGTTTCTGCAAACATATCAACTTTGTGACAACTAAAAAATGCAATAAAAGATTATCGTCAAGATATACTATGACATAAGCCATAAATAAATATATAAATGACTATTCTTGGCTTTTGTTAAATGACTGCCAATATCTGCATCCTCATCATACACTATGCCATTTTTGTAGTCTTATTATTTATAAAGAATTAAATTAAAGACAGAAAAAATGACTTACTGTAACACTGGCACTTCGACACCATGGTACGAATTCGGGATATTCAGATACATTTGCTGTAATATTGAACATCTCCTCTGCAGTGTATCTGAAAATCAGCACAATATAAAATTATTACTCTAACAAACTGCAACTGCAAATCTTATCTGTATTCAAAGTGTAGATATTATTGAATGAAAAGCAAACCTTTGCCAATTCATCTAACAAATAATAAACCGCTAGATGTTGTATCTAGATTATAGTTCAATTATCAAAACATAATACCTCAATTCTTCTAGAAGATAGAAATTGATAAGAAGAAAAGTTTGCCGTTTCTTTATTGATTTTACAATCATAACTATCATTACTCTTAATGAAGAGTCAAAAAGTCCTATGTGATTAAGAAGTCTGAGTAACTGTTTAATCAGTTATTAAATTTATATTAAAATTTCACATGAATTTCTACTATTCGTTCATGTATTTCAAGCTTTCAAATATGTGCAAATATTGGAAGTTCAGAAGTTTAAAAATCTTGATTGAACAAATGCATTAAAATGTTACCCAACAAGACGTTTTTCCTGATATTCTTTTAAATTTGCCAGCTGTTTCAACGAATGGAAAAAATTCCTTCGTTGTATGAAATAAACGTATCGCAGTATCATTGCATAACGTTGTACATAGCTGAAAGTCTTCTGCAATAGAAAAAACTTTTACTATATATCAAACAATTTTTTGATGTCACTTTTGAGAAATTAAAAAAATTTTTCTAGAAATTCAACAACAAAAAAAACTTTCCCTAAAGAAGGAAAATGAATTACTGCTTAAACCATACACATGTGAATAAACTAAATATTTGCAAGGAAAATAATACCTAAGAAATTTTTGCACAGCCTACATTTGTACAGGTCATATCAAATATGCAAATGTTCTTTTGGTATTTTTTTTTTAAGATATTTTCTTTTATCCGCAAATATTATGCTTAATTGATTACCATTTCTGTCTGAAATTTTATCATTGTTGTAGTTTATCATAAATGGAACAGTATTACATGCTATCATCATTCAAATTATAACAGATGAAAGAAAATCACAAAATAGCATTGACATTGCAAAATTATCACTAAAATGATCAGTGACATTTATTGATAAATATTTATAAAAGTAATAAATAGTACATCATAAGTATTTCATCAAAAATTTCCTAATTTAATGATCTGTTAGTAATGATGAAGAATAGCATTAAAAGATGAAATCAATGTATCATTTTCTGGCTACTACACGATAAGGCTTTTATAATAAGGCCAATAAGTCATGTTTTCTTTCAATAATATACCATAGTCTCTTTTTCTTTTAATTCATCATTATAATTTTGTTGATTCATGTTGACTCACCTTAACAAATGCTGTTATCATTACAGTGTTTTGCATTATTTCACATCGCATCGATTTGTATATTAAATAGTTAAACTGTCATCAAATCATAAATAGAGTAGGACAATGAAAAATCTAAGCATCATAGTAAAGCACATTTATTTGCACAAATGTTTTTTAGCCTAGACATCTAGAAAAAAAATTGGAAAATTTTCAAATTTACTCCAAAGCTTCGATATAATATTTCAATACTCCAGCTAACATGTTTAGAATTTCATATACAAAAGTTGAAGTGCAATACAGAGCTAATATCAGCTTCAGTGATTTGAAATTCGACATTCGGTTCATTAGAAAAAATGGAAATAGTTTTGAAATAAGAAAGATGAAAATAATAACTAGTTATTCCAAAAAAAATAGAATTTTGTGAAAGTTATGTCACTCTATCACACTGTAATTGTAAAATCGAAAATAATAAGTAAATTACTAGCAATATTAGCTAGGATGTTTGAATATTTTGACAAAATTTCAGTATTGATAACACTGGTAAGAAAGCTCAATCAATTAATATAATGTAAAATTGCAAATGTCTTAGGGAAAACTCGTTACTAACCACTGCATGTTTCCTTTACTCAGTTGATCGATTAATTTTTGTTTGTTTTTTTTTTTGAATTCATTCTTTATATCAGTTGATGGATATCAAATTTTTTACTACATTGCACTGATTATGGATAAGCAATGAATGCTGGAATAAAAATGACCCTGAAAGTTCACAAGAACTGTGAGCCTGCTAAGAGTCGGACTAACCACAATTCTATCAGACTAATATATCAGTTTATCAAAATTGTGTTAAACGTGATATCTGGCAACCTCCTCTATAAAACCGTTATTGGCGTTCGGTGCAGTCACCATCGGAAAATCTGTACTGGATAACCTGATAAGCTGATTTTGATGTTAGCAATGACTACAAGATATATTTACTGAAGAGATGAAATAATCAGTAACAAATAAATATTTACTGAAAAGACGAAATAATCTGCAATAAATAAATTTTACTCTGACAATCATTAAATTTTTAGGAAAAAAAGTGATATGATATACAAATGAGAGGAATGCTCCCAGCAACAATAACCATACTGGCATAGAATTTTCGATAAAAAAAAAATGTCCCGAACAACAAAAAAAGACTTAACGGTAAGAATTTGAAAAAACGACAAAATTGCTTGAAGACGAAGAAAAATATCCACGCATAAGAAGAAAGAAGTCAAAAGAAAAAAAATTAATGAAACTACCAGTAAGTAAAAAAATTTGCGGAATTAAGCAGTTTTCATTTCCAATTGCCATTAAACATGGACGAAGATTTAAACTTAGAACTCCATCTGGAGATCCATTGCATAATTAGAGAGAACATGCTATTATTTAATTAACCGACACGTTTAGAAATTATCTAGAAGAAAAACCGGAAAACAAAATAACCCAGTAGACTGTAGACAAACCGCGTAGACAAACCAAAAACGATCAACATTAATAAATATCAATGCTCATTCTAATAAAATGATCAATATGTATCTGCTATTTCGCACTTTCTAACTAATTTAATAGAGCAAAAGTCGTAATCATTAACTTCTCTAAAATTAAACTGGAATGATTCGAAACTATGAACAAACATAATTGACGAAAATGTTTTACTCACGTCACATTTAAAGTCCACCCAATTTTCTAATAATGAAGTTTGCACTCAACTTTTTAATAAAAAACTTTTTTAATTTAGGAACAGAAAAGATTCTGCAATGCCTTTAAAATCACATTGCGATATTAAATTTGCAAACAAACTGCATGCTGCCAGAAATAAAGCAATACCTAATGAACAACTTTCTCCTTCTTCTTTGGGAACAGCTTCTATCTTCCCTAAGAAAACGCAGTTCACAAAAAAATTACCTCCTCCTATTTTCAGAAATACTAAAAAGTTCAAAACTGTATATAAAGCAATTATGAAAAAACAAAAGAAAACAAAGGACAGAAATATGAAAATCCAAGAGAAAAACGTAAGTCAATGATTTTAAAGAAATTCAAATCAATAAATTATTGCAGACGCAAGAAAATATAAACTTTTGTTTTAAATTAATTCAAGTTTCTTTGCCAATCAAAAAAAATATTTCCAAATCAGCTCTTGAACTGAAGACAGTGAAACAAAGTGTGAATAAAAAAAAGACTAGTTGATACAACAGAAAGTATATCATTAAATCACTAACAAAACTGTCGAAAAAAAAGACATATGAACTTATTTTTTTTATATTTCGGAAAATGTGACAAGAACTCACCAACCTTAATCGATAAGTTTTCTAAAAAAAAAATATCATCTTGATTGAAAGTATGTATCTTTCAGTTTTTCCCATTATTCTTGCGAATACCTAGTTCCTAAAATCACCTAAACAAAATATAAAGGAACATCCCATCAATGCCGGTTAACAATAAATTCATTTACATAACCTAGAAAATTGCGAAGGTTTCAAGTACGTTTCGGTGGCCGATGTCCTTTCACTACCACTGGTTTTCCTTGCACAATACCTTTCTTTGACTTATCCTGAAAATTGTCAATATACATATGTTAAAATCTTACAAATTTAGCAAGAATAAAATTCGCTATAGTGATTTTCCAACAAATTAAAAGCGCTGAAGTGCCATAACAAAGCAAGTGAAGGTTGAAAATTATAACGACAAAAAAACTCGAAACAGATATGAACCTTCATCTTCTATCCAAATTTTTCCCAAAATGAAAGAATCTACTGCAAATGATGTAAGAAACACTTGCAAATGAGTAGAATTCACATACAAATATCGCTCTGTCTACCAATGAATGGTCAGATAAGGAACTGGAGGAATTTAATCACTTTATATTTAATTTGAAAATACAAGTAAATAACCGTACTTTTTTTGAATAAGAATGTGATGGTGATTGTTTCCTCCTATTCTTTTTTGGAATCACTGGTCTGTTTTTCGGCTTCAGTACTTTGTAAATCCTCACAAGCCAGTTTTGTGATGTGTAAGCTTCTTCCAAATGTTCCAATACAACATTTCTTCTACCAATTACATATCCACGAGTTCGATCAAAACCTGGCGGTTGTCGATAACCCATCTAAAGAATCATCTCGTTCAAATTTCAGAAAAAAAATTGAGACCTTACTTTCAAAATAATTAATTTTTCAAAACATCAAACAGCACTTTTCCGCCACTGAACAGTGCCGAATAGACTTATCGATGCATTGGAATAGTTGGCTATAACTAAAGAACTTGACTGTGATTCCTTAATTATTGAAGAATTGAGGAATCATGTTTCACTTACTGCACTCACACCCTGATAAAACATCCTGGTTTGATCTTCGGAAACTCTCAAAACATTTACCTCAATATCTCCGAAACGATAATAACTTATTTTGTACATTACAGAACTGAGCATTGTTTCGGAAGCTTGTGCTCCAACGCTGTAATCGCCTGATTCGGTGAAATAATTTGCTTCATGTATTTCTTTTGGATGTTCGCCTTCAGCTATTCGCACCATCCATAGAAATTTATTAATATCGTCGCCTAAAAGATTTGAATTTTGCGTCAGAACCTAGTTTTTTAAGCAGGTTTTTTTTTTATAAAAACATTTTGAATGAAAAGATTCTTGGAAAAGTATTTCATATTATATAAATTTCCTTTCTATTTCAAACAAAATCACGCAAACAGATTTTAGCCCAAAATTCTTACAAAAAAACCATAAAATGAAATATTTTTCCAAGAATCTTTTTCCTTCCCAATTTAAATACAGAGATTATAATAGCGAGAAGCCCAAACCTACAAGTAAAATATTAAAGTATAAAATATCAAATTTAATGAATGAGAACTGACCCGAATAACCAATAACGCCACCAAAAATAACCAAAACATAGTCAACATCCAGTGCCTGCATAATTTCATACGCTGCTGACTCATTCGATGCCATCGCTTTTCCAACCTAAAAAAATGATCATCCTAATTTGCAATGACTTCTCTGAAAGTAAGATAAAACTAAAAAATAATATCAATTGCCACTGTAAACCGAAATTCCATTTAAGATACAACAGAATGCAAATTTGTTAAAACAACAAGAATGCCATCTGATAAAGGCAATACAAAAATTGTCATTAAAATTTCAATAAAATTTCGATTGACTATAAAATTTTCAATTGACTTAAATGAAATTTGACTTTTCAGTTATGGTCTTTCCGCTGCAAGCTTTACTCATCAACATAGATACTATAGAGAGAGAAGATAAAGCAGTAGCCAGTTACTAGAGCTATGTGCGAGTTATTCCATGTATTGTTGTCTACCAAGGTGGTACGGTTCGCCATGCCGGCTATTTGATATCCATAATCCCACCAACTCATCACACGAGCATTTTCTTCCGTATTTTTTCGCAACCAGTAATAAGCCTCACGAAAATCATCCATTATTTCGCGACCCCTACAAAACATTGTTTCCTTTTTCTTGTGATGTTGTAAATGATAAATTATTCAAAAATAATTCGAGACAAATGAAAAGCAAAAAAAAAAGCTTAAAGTGTTATCTCATCTTTAAAACAGATTTTTTGATCAAAATCACATAGTTTCACCACCCATCATCAAACACTTGAATATCTTACTGATAGCGATGTTTCACAAACCAATAGTCTTACCCTTTAGAATTATGTGATTGCAATACAACAGATGGATGAGAATAAGCATTGCTCGTAACATATGTACAATGCACGACGAACATTAGCAACATCAGAACAAGTACTACTGAAACGATAGATCGGGCATTCATTCCAATCGATGCCTCACTGCTCTCCGGTGGAGCTTGATTCGTCCACGAGCCACTTTTCCGACCTTTTCCAACTTTATCGTATAATTGCTTGTTTTCTTCTTCATTGTTAGCACTGAAACGGTCTTCTATCTTATCACTCATTATTTGCTAACCACTTGTTACGACTATATCCATCATTAAAGTGAACAAGCATTCATGAAGAGACAGCATTATCAGACAGTGATAATGCTATTTCTCATCTCAATATACCCTGGAAATAACTCACTACTGCATACTAATAAATGACCAGTAAGGCATTCTAGATAAAAATAAAACAGATTAAATGCAACACTGACTTGTATAACTATAATTTTCAAAAAAAAGAACTGCATAATTTGAAACTGTACAGCTACTTTTCCTGTCGTAAGCATTCTAAGCTTTGTTCTAGAGTCTTATATCCAATAGAACATTATCGTAATACATGCAGCAAAAATCAGCAAACATAGGAAAACAATGATAAACCAGCGAAAACAAACCTTTTTGATTGATCACCCTCATCGATCAAATACCTTTCATATGTGTAAGAGAAAGCTATTCCAGAAAGTATGCAGACAACTGGAGTAAGCGTAAGCATCAAACGAACCATTACACCAGCAAAGTAAACAGCCGTTACTGCGTATAGTATCACTGAAAAGTATATCTTCACAATTATTTGCCAAAAACAAGAAAATAATCAAGTACTGTTACAACTCTTTATACTGGTTACATTCTAGAAGTTTACAGCTCCACAGATATAAGAATACCCATAAGTTGAAATGCGAAAAAACTGAAACTCTTTCATCGCAGAAAGCTATATTCAACATTACTAGAAATTGCAAAAAATATCAAATTAACTTACCGAAAACTCGCTCATCATTAACATTTTTAACGCAGTACCATAAACCGACTGGAAACACGGCAGCTGTGATGTGCAGATCGAAGAAGAATGAAACCCAAGTAGTGGGCTGATGTTCCGAAACAGATGCAATAATTGGTATATGAATTTTCGCATAACCAGTATCCCAAAGTGAATAAAAACGTCCCGACCATGGTGCGATGTAGCCTACAAACACGTATTTCATTTTAATAAATGAATATTTTCAGAATTCATGAGCGAAGCACCTTGAAAAGGTGAACTAGCTCTTTCAAAATACAGGTTTAACTGAAAAGGAACTTCATAAATCTAGGCTTAAAATCATACCAGCATATGTTAAGAGAACAATCGCGGAAATTCCTAATACAAGTACCAATGAAATTCCACCAAAAAATAAAGTCATAAATTCCTTCCTTGAAACTCGATGTTGCATGTATTTTAACGCAGCAATAACCTATAAAAAATAGAACAGTCTCCTACTGGTTCAAATATCATTCGGAAATCCAATAAATCCCATTCAAATTTAACTAGCAGTCTAATTGCAAGAGAAATCTACTGACTTGTAACAAACCAAAAACACCAGCAGCAGCCATATGTTCGGAAGTTTTCATGGGTTGAAAGCCAACAAATGGTATCTGCATTGCCATTATTTGTCCCAGGACATAGAAAGTCGTATATGCTGAAAAGAAGAAAACTGCAGAATTAAATTAAAATCTCCCCAAAGCATGGAAAGTTCCAAGCAAGCTATTACGATAAAAACTGAGCAGAAAAAACATGATCTCTTCGGAGAAGACATGAACTATTTTAATTATTAGAATGAAATCAAAGATAATGCAATAAAAAGTGATGTGCTGAAGACTTAGAGCAAATTTAAAAGAAGCTATAAAAAGGGTTAAAATCCTTCAAACTTGAACGAAAATAACTTTAACTACAAATTTCAAACCAAAATCTTACCAATATAAAGTTTAGAACAATATCGACCAATTAATATAAGTATAAAAACATGCAGTGGAATTAAATTTATGATGAACACATAACCTCCCCAAGCAGATACCATATAGAAATATGATAACGAAGTTAATGTTGCCCAAAACACGGAACCAGTTTTCACAGAACGAACCCATAAGAAATATGTGAACTGAAACAAGAAAAAAGGCATGACAATATTTCATATGGAGTATTGAACTTGTCACTTTAAATTTCTATATTTTGAAAATACATAAATTTAACTTTATGCCAAGAAGAATGATGACGATTTGAAAGACCAAAATTTTTACAGTGTGAAAATTTTAGAAAATTTAATTTGAACTTCGGAATACATGTGCAAATAACATATGTAAACCTGCAATGCAAAAATTGCAATTCCTTCATTATCGTAGGAGCCGGCGACTGATCGGCTAGTATAACCAGGTGAAATAGCGATAAAGCAAGCTGCAAACAGACCAGCACCCGGTGACCAAAGTTCTTTCGTTAAAAAATATGTAGCTATTGCAGTAAGACCACTGAAAATAATTTGATCATAAAAGTATAATTCCTTATCTCCAAGACAGCTACTTGCTCTCTTAAAAGATAGAAAAAAGCGAAAATTTGATTCAAAAATTTAAAGCAGCAAGTGATCTGTTATACAATACAGTTAATTTATATCGCCAAAATTTTTTCTAAAATATACTAAAAGTAAAATGCATAAATTTGAATCAAAAAAAAAACTAGAAATACACTGAATTTAATATATCAAAATTACTTTCGAGTGGAGAAAATAAATAAACCATACCTGAATGTTGGAGCAAGAAAAACACAAACATCTCTGATATGTACAGAAATATTTAAAGCTGATAAAATGTAATGTATTGTTCCTGAAGTTACCATGAGTCCAGGATAAACCTATGTTAATAACATCATTATTACTTCCGCAAAAACAAAAAAAAACAAAAGAAAAAAGCGAAGAATTTAATTGAGAAGATAACAGAATATTATTTCTCAACATGATGAGAACTTTCGATGGAATAATGATTAATTATAACAGCTGAAAAGAAATTAAAAAACAGAAATACTATTATTAACTATATTGACATAAATTATACTAACACTCAATTATATGAATTATATCCAATTTGATTGAAATATATATATATACGTTGACATAGCATTCTAAACATATCTATAGATACTTTCTTGTATTAGATATTTCTGTCTATTAATCTCTATTCAGTGGTAGCTGTATGGATAGAATATATAACCAAGATGAATGATCCAAGAATAGCGAATGTTTGCTTGTAAACGGGAAAGTAAAAGGAAAGACGTTATTAAATGAAGTAATAATCTATGAAACATAGCTATGAAACGAATATTCAGATAAGCATTGAAAATATTTGCTTGTTTTTCAGAAAAAAGAGTTATGACTTACTGTCCCTCCAACAATTCGTCCAAGAGGATACCAAGCACGTTCATCGAACCAGTTTAAGAAATTATAAAAACCATGTCCGACCATATAATGCGTTGATCGATAGTTAAACCTGATATTCAACAAAAAATTATAACATAAAGTACACTGCTCTCACAACTTGCAATATCATAATCCTCTCTATCAATTCCTGATATCCAAAAGCCACCGAAATGTTAAAAGAATTAAAACATGTCTTATTAAAGCATCGTTTAAATTATAACATGCGATAATGTTTTTTCTAAATATTATTTAAATAAATAAAAAAACTTTCAATTAAATATATCATTTAAATTAACAAAAAAGGAAAAAAAAAAAAAAAGATTAAAGATGGATAAATAAGAACGAACCATGGATCGAATTCATGGATGATAGATTCAAATCGTATAACAGCAAATAATCTTGAAGCAAAACCAACAATCCATGCTAATACGAGGATGACAAATGTTAACAAACTTGTAATACCTAATGAATTCGATGTCAAAACTTTGCTATTTCCAGTTGAATCGGTTGAAATTTTCTTTGAATCGGCCATATCTAAAATTACAACATGAAAATATTGCAATTTACATGTAAATTTTACAAAAATTTACATTTTAGCCAAGTAATCTGTTATTTAAAATCTACATTCTAAGAAATCCCCAAATCCTGTCATTAAGTATTTCCCGATATGCAAACTCCAATAAATAACAATTTGTTGAATACATCCAGAAGACTGCAATGATACAGACCGTAGTAACATTGATTTGTTCATGTGCGTTACGAAAAACGCAAATCTCAGTTGAAAGCTGCGTACGTTTACTACAGTGACAAGCAAATACTTAAACTTACTGTGTGTATTGACTTTTACATTAAACGGATCCGGCTGAAATACTGATTTGTCTATTCCGGTATTGCACGGATTACAAAACAAAATTTGATTTTAAAATGCAAAACGCTTCATTTTTTTCTTTCTAATTTTTGCTTTTTTCTATACAGCAAACGATTGTAAGATTAAATCTTACTGTTATATGTTTATATTACAACGAAAAAAAAAAAGCAAACCGAAAATTGATTAAAATTTGATAAACATTGATAAGAAATATTCCATAAACTTATGTATTCCATAAAGGAATTATTTCACTTTATGTTATACTCAGAAAATTAGATTTATTAATTAAATATTAGATGAATTAATTTGCAGTAAACATTTCAATAATATAATTTTTAGCCTTATTGATTGTACGATTTATGGGAAATAGTTGAAATGGATAAAACGAAAAGTTAGCTTATCTGAGGCTTGATTGTTAGATGCATAAACTGCCTCTGCACCTCTTTTTCCATGCCTATGAAAAAAATAAAAGATAAAGATAGGTAACTACAAATATTGCATATGTAATGCGACTATGCAAAGCAAGCTAAACTTAAAAAACATCGTAATGTGTGCTACAAAATGATTTTTATCATTGCTATGTACTTGGATGTCAAAAAATTCAAATTATTTAACTAACTGATAAAATTAAATTAAATTTTAATCCTTTTTTTTTTTGTTCGTTTCTTCATGTTTGATTAATTCGTATGCTTTAAACATTATAGTAAAATGGTATAAGTAAATATGATTGAAGTGAAATGAAATTCATATCACAATTTTTCACTTCTTTTTTTTTTTCATTTTATTTGGAATGTTTTTGTTACAGATGAAATAATTTGTCAACTCTGCAGTCATTTCAAATCATTTCGCTATTGAAAATGTGCGGACAGACGATATGATAAAACTTTCCATTCAATCATTGAAAAAGTTGGACAAACGGATTGATGAAAGGAAAAACGTATGGCAGAAAAGGAACAGTTAACGAACGAACAGTTCCCATGCCAAGATTTTCCCAAGCCAAAGACAAATTTCAATTTTTAATGATACTGAAAGGAATGACATTTTTTTCAAGGAGCAAAAATAATAGTACACTGATCGTTCGTTCACTTTCCCTTCACTTTATCATTCCGTTTCTTTCCGTTCCGTTCCGTCCGTCTAATTCTTAATGCTCCTTCATTTTGTACTCAATTTTTCTCTCACATTCACAGATTTATGGTTATTATTTGTTACAAATAATGCGAAAATGCGACGAAATGAAGGATACGATTTGATTAGTTCTTCAAAATTAACCTCCAACTGTTGTCATTGAAAATATTCAAATTTTTCTATCAAAAAAAAATTCTGGAAATTTTTCAGTAAGAAACCGATAATATATAAGAATTTAAATTAAAGTATTATTGTTTGAGGTAATATTTGTTATTTCGAGTATTGTTTACTACTTTAAAGAATCATTATTACCAAATGCATTTTACAATTAACCTTACTATTACTGCAATTAAATGGCATTTCAAATAATTCAAAAAATTCTTCAATACTATCATTTCATAATTACTTAAATATCACTTGAATATCAATTGAATGATTCATGCAAACTTTTTGCCGTTTTGAACGATTGTTTAACTGGTAGGATGTTCAAATCGTTTTCCATCGTATTTTTGATAATGTTCTTTTTTCATCGATGTTTTAAATAAAAACGAATAAAAAAAAAAAAAAAAAAACAACGATTATATTATTATTAAAAAATTTATCAACTCTTGTGTGATATTAGCTCATTTATTGTCACCACCGATGATTACTTCTTGTTCATGTTCAGTTTCTTGCTATTTATTTCAAATAACTTTATTCAGCTTATTTTTGGTAAGTCAACAAATAGCTATAGTAATATTTAATTTTGAATTTCTATTGTATTTTATTCCGAAAAATTTTTAGTCTAATCCATACTGAATTAAAATTTTTACTGGATTTTACACAAAATGAGAAATATACAATAGTTAGATACTCGAAAATTATGAAAAGATTCAGACTGAATCAGATTAAAATTGGTGAACAGAAATAATGGCAACAGTAGCTTAGTGAAGAAATAATGCAGAAAAAGCTGCAAATTTCAGAACTGAGATATTTTCTCAGTTAATCTTTACGAAGTAATTAAAAAAGTAGTTTATTCTTGATCACATGTATTTGTCCAGAGAAAAATGAAATAAAACCGTCAACGTAGTCATTGACTGCTATTCTAACCTATCAATCATATCTTTTAAAGAGGAAAGAATATATTTCTTATTGCTACATGCTTCTACTCCATCAGGATTTAATAGAGCAGCCCTTGCACCTGCCTTCTTCGCACCATTAAAATCTTTCTCTTCGTTATCACCTATATGAAGCATTTCGTCCATTTGACTAATTTGAAAATATTTCGCAGCTTTTTCGAAAATTTGCTTATTTGGCTTTTCTACACCTATTTCTCCGCTTAAAAGCATTATTTCAAAGTAAGATGATAATTTAAAAGCTTCCAGAATATCTCTAAGACGTCTGTCAAAATTTGATATTACACCTAATCGAATCTTTCGACTTCGTAACTCCTTCAAATGATCGTGAACCTGCAAATAATTGCTAAAAATATGCGTAACTACCTGCACAATTTCATAAATCTACCGTTAACTTTGAAATTTCCACGTTAAATATGATAATTTTGAAATTAACAAGAAACTTTCACCATTCTGAAATCTAGCAATATCATAATAATGAAAAAAATTCTGATATTAGGCCTGCATGATGCAATAAATTTTTTCAGGCATGATGAATATGATCTTACAACGCAGTTTCCTAAAAAAAAAGCTTGTGCTGACGGTAGTTAAAATGCTCTGTTCCAGCCAAGCATTCTAATAGACCATTTGGGGTAGTTCTTATTTCAAAAGGATATCCTCAAAAACACTGTCATTCAGCGATAACAATAAGGCATTCTAGAATTATTATTACCTTTCATCAAATGAACTTTTTTGCCAGTTAAAATTGGATTTAAATATTACGAATAAAAGATTAAATTGACACCTGATTATCAAGTAATCTCCATGGTTCCACGGTACCGTAATAATCAAAAAGCATATGCGCCACTTTATCTATCTCAGGACTTTTCTTTCCAATCTGCAAAAAAAAAAGTAAAACTTTTGTTCAAAATTTTACGACATACATTAAATCTAATGAACAGCATTAGCTTTACTCTAGAGTTTACTCTAGAATCCAGAAGATAAAAAAAAAAAAAAAAAAAAAAAACTAATGAAATGACAAGAATGATGCTTTTTCTTTTACAAATATACAAAATAACATGATATAATAGTATAAATAAAGTTTCGTTCATGTCAACTATCATTAACTATAGGCATAACTATCTCCAAGTGACATTCCAAGATAATGTATTAGAAAAAACAAAGCAATTTTAGGGAATATTTTTACTCCTAAAAATGTTACAATTAACCTATAATTACTAGATAATTAATAAATTCACGTGAAAGAAAAAAAGAAAAGAATAGCATAAGGATTGAAAACTATAACATCTGCGAAGCAATTCTTTACTAGCTCAATCCACCAGGCCATTTCACCATCTTTCCCGAAGCCATAACATAATTTTCGTTTCGATAAATTTTTAAAATGTCGCCGAAATGCTTCATTTAATTCATCAGCATTGCATTGAACATTAATTTGATTGGCAAAATCAGCATATGTATGTCCTGCTGATTGTTTTAAGCTATAATAGGATCAAATTTAAATTTAATTGCTTCATGAAATTCTATTTTATGATTAGGGAAGCTTAATTTACAATCTTTTATAATAATTTAATTTCATAGCAAAGAAAGGCTTAATGTTTTTGTTGATAACTATCAATGATGCTTTCTCAGAAATGTTATGTGAATAAAAATTTCTTATCTAACGCCAAAATACGTTTAATATGCGTGTGTATAAGGAAAAAAAAAGAACAGAATCACTCATTAAATCGAATATTTTCCCGATTTCAAATGATCTATATTTTACACTTACCAAATCAGAGTATTTTTTACATCCAGTGTTATGACACGGAGCTTTTTACCTTGGAATAATGGACAATCTGATGAATTGAAACGTTTTTTGGTATTTGATAAAATGCCTTCCGTAAAACGTGACGTAACTTTTAGCATCTTTTGCATATTACTCATAACCTGAAAAATTTTTTCAAAAATTTTAAAAATTTCTATCAATCAATTGCCTATATTAGCTGGTTTCATAATTTCTTTCTAATGAATGATTTTAGTAAGAAACGTTCAAAAGATGAAATAAAAAAATAATTTTTAAATTTTCTTACAATCTAAAATCAAACTTTTCGTCTCATTAAATCTTATATCTTCCCGAATTTTAATTAATATTTTAATTAATTGATATTTTAATTAATAAATTCTAATTAATACCATTTAATGAGACATTACCCTTTTAGAATGCAAGTATGTTTGAAAATAGTTATAGGATGCAATGATGGCAAAGAATAAGAGCATAACAAAGAGAACATACTGAATTGGTAGCAGTTCGAATTGCGATAACTTTGATGGATATTGGTTAATTATTTCATTCGTTGTTTTTCATTTGTTTTGGTTTTGGTATTACTGGTTTATCTCAGGGGTATCCCGAGATAATATATCCCGAGATCGGTTGTTGTTTCCGTACAATTTTCCTAATTAACTGATAACATATTTTCAGTGTTATTATTGATTAATGTTATTTGCTTTATTACTTTTATCTTACATTTTGAATGAAATATGTTGCAAAATTGATCTTTTTATCAATCATTTCCTTTTAATTCCTTAATTTTACAATTATTTGATGCTAAAAATTAATTAGTACATGGCATATACTTCTATTTCATGTAATTTTTCATTTCTCATAACTAACATTCTTACAGATATTGTCCTTTATTTTAGGGAATCGAAAATGTCCAATGAAGAATTGACTGATGAAAAATCGTCAATGGTTGTATTTAGGAATCGTAAAGGGGTAGGACGAAATACAACAGTAGAAAGGAAGCGTATTTCTGAAACATCAGATTCATCAAATGATGGTGAAGATAAGAATGAAATAGTGAAATATGCTAGTGGACGAAAGAAAAGAAAAAATCCGATGATACAGTCGGTTTGTTTTTAAATAGATATTCTTTCCTTTCTTAATCATTTACTTCTTTTTTTTCATTCGTTTTCTCATCATTGTTTTAGATTGATTTGTTATTTATGAAATATTACAAAAGTTTCTTTTCCTATAAAATATTGGAAAAAATTAACGAAAAACTATTATCAAAAAATAATAATTTTTTTTTTAGACAATCGACCAGAAGGTTAAAAAAACATTGGAATCCACGTCAGATAGCCAATCATCATCGGGTGAAGATGAATTAGCTCAGGATGATCCATTGCGTGTTACATTTGCTTCAAGTGGAACAGCAGAACGTGCTGGGCCATCAGATATGGGTGCCACTGCAATCAGTGAAATCGATACTGATATAAATAGCGATGCTCAGGCACAATTTGAACGAGTACAGCAAATTTTAAAGGTGGAACGAGATGACAAAGTACGTCTCGAAATTTTGATTGCATTACTTTTTTTCAAAAATTTTAAGATATGAATGTTTTCTCGATAGTTTTGTGTTTATTGCAGACTGTCTCAGACTCATAAATTTAACCAACTAGTCATATGACTTATTCATATAAGCCCAATAAAATCTTAACTTGAAGTTATATCGTTTTGTTATTTTTACAATTCGAAAATTGGATCTGTATTTTAAAGTGTAATGTATGCACCAATCTATCATAGGTGATGTGATTGAACGGTTTTCAAGCATATTTTTCAGGTTTATCGCGGTGCAGCTCTTTATGGAGCAAAAGAGAAGAAAGATACAGTTTGGGGTAATGCTTCATCAGGGCTTAATCGATTCGGGCCTATTAGAGCACCGAATTTTGTGAGGCAGTCAGTAAGATGGGACTTTGCACCAGATATTTGCAAGGATTATAAGGAGACAGGATTTTGCACTTTCGGAGGTAAGATGTTGTTTTTTTAAATATTACCATTATTATTATTGGCCTCATAATATTAGGTTGAATTTTTCTCTTTTTCCCCTCTCTGTCTTTCTGTTCAAATTTAAGTCAAAATTTTAAAGCCTGATGTTAAAAGGGTCGATAGAATACTTTTTCCATTGTCTTCACTTTACAGTTGCTCAACCTGAATAGATAGTTTTTGTATTATGGTTAAAATTCAGAAAATTCCGACTTCGAAAAATCTACGTTTCCAAGACATTGTAACAACTTCACGTCTTTCATTTTTCTAATTTGTTAGTAGTAAAAATTTTAACGTTATTGGAATGAAAACTTGTTTGATATTCATAGCTGTTCTGCAGTATTCTGTAATAAATATTACCTTCTCTTGAAACTCTTTATTGTTAGGTGGAAATATATTCCATTTTATAGATTCGTGCAAATTTCTGCATGACCGTACCGATTATAAGCATGGATGGGAAATTGAACGCGATTATACTGCTGGCAGGATGAAAGAGGATGACGAAGACAAGTATCGGATAAGTAGTGAGGATGAAGAAGAGGAAGAGAGTGATTTGCCTTTCAAATGTATCATCTGTCGGCAATCATTTGTTAATCCAGTCGTTACGAAGTAAGTACTGAATTCAGTCATAAACGTAATTTATTGTTTTTTTCGAGTTCGGATATTTGATTAAATGCCAAAAAATGTGCACAAGAGTCAATTTCTTTTCAATAACTTTTTTTAAAGGTGCAAGCATTATTTCTGTGAAAAATGTGCATTAGAACATTTCCAAAATACGCCGAAATGCTACGTATGTGAGACGAATACAATGGGAGTTTTCAAGGTAGCCAAAGGTAAAGATGCTTTTTTAAAAAATCTGGTGAAAGGTTAATTACCAATTTCGATATTAAGTTCGTCGTTGGAGAGTTTTTATCCACTTTAATGAAAAATTTTAAGCCTTTGCGGTTGAATTAGTTTTTCGTATCATTTAGATTTGATTGCTAAATTGAAAGAGAATGACGAAAAGCAAAACCATGATAATCCGGAAAATGATGGCGACGGAGAAAAAAATGACGAAACAAAAGATGATGAAGCAGATATAGATAATAAAGTGAACTAACTGTAAACTTTCCTGTGATTCTTAATAACTTTTTTATGTCTATTTTGAGATCAGTTATGGGCCGAGATTAACTTTCAGTAAATTATTACCGATTATGAATTATCTGCTGTCTCTGATCGTGTCGTATTCATCAGTTTTGTTACATGAACATTTCTTTTTTTTTTTGTTTGGCCTTTGCTTCCAGTGATTATAATTACAAAAGAGATTATTTTCCAGTGCTCCGGTTTAAATATTCCATTTGATGGTAGGACGAATTTGTGGACGAATGATATTTCATTTTCTAAACATGTTTCATCTAAAAAATCGTAATTATTTGGAAGGAATTTCTGAAGTGTTTAAAATTCTCATATTGAAATTTTCTATTTATTATTTTTTTTCGAAGTTAATCATATGAAAAATAAAAATTTAACGACAAAAATGAAGATTTTATTCTAATTCACTTTGTTTTTGCACTTCGTTGCTTTACCAATTTTCATTTTTATTAATTTATACTATCAGATATTTTTCCCTGTGATATCATTCGTCATTGAGACATAAATCGAATGTTGTTGTAGAGTTATTTTTTATGACTTATTATTTTTACTTTTGCGTTTCAAAGTTGTGATCTTAATTTGACTTTCTGGTTAAATTAGAAAAAAAATCTAGAATTGTTGATTTTCTCATTTTTTGTTTCTCATTTTTTCATTGTTTTTTTTTTTTTTTTTTTGTCTTACTCATTATGTTAAATTTATATACATGTAAATAGCGCATATACTAAGAGAAAGAAAGGAAAAAGAACAAAAGATTGAAATGAGCAAAAAATTTTGCAATAATTCCTTTGAAAATTTAATAGCTGATTATAAATCGTTTCACTGAGCAAGCATACACTGATGTTGTTGAACACACAGCTAGCAGCTTGTTGAAATAGCATATACTTCAGCTTTTTTTTTTTCTTTTTTTCATTTATAAATTGTTTGTACGACAATAAGTAGTAATATTGCCATTCTTTTTTGTTATGCAAACAATAAAACTATAGTTTATTAGTAAATTATATATTTTTTATATCTTCTCTCTTCTGCATTTTTTTTTTTCACACTATTTGGTCTCTGTATTATTGTAATTATGCAATTAGTGTAATTTTGCTAAACAAATTAAAATTTAGAATTAAATGACAATTTTGTTAAAAAACATTTTGTAAATGTCTGTCATATTAGTAAATGAAAGGAAAAAAAAAAAAAAATGCCAGTTGTTAATGATCGATTAATGTTGAAATAGCAACTGATGTGCTAAAAGTGGATTCTGTAAATCCTTCAATTCCTGCTTTTTTTTTTCATCTCATTTTGTTTACAATTCTTATTATCTTTAAGGTTATTTTAAAATTCCAATTAATGATTTTAAGAGAACAGTAATTCAATTTTTGATTAAATAACTTTAAAGAGACAATAATTTTAAGAAAAAGGCAATAATTTAATTATTCATATAACTTAACTAACTAATAACTTAAGTATATGAAATTTAATTATTTATATATGAAATTTTACATATGAAACTTTGTTGCATAATAATTTAATTCTTTAAAAAAAAGTTTCACTTGGCTTAATTAAGTTAGTATGATTTGACTTTTTATTTTATAATAAAGTATTAATGTCTAAAAAAGAAATCACTGTAACTTTTCTCGTTGCTTATTTAATTTTTCTATTCTAAAAATAAAATTTTATTGTTTACATTTGCAGCGTTTAAAATATGCGGCATTCAAAATACAATATCAATTTGTTAATTAATTAAAGGGGATATGAAAATTTTTGAGATAATTGCATGAAAAGTGAAATAGCGTTTGCTTCATTCTGGTCATTATAAAAAGTTCAATTATAATAAAAGTCATAGAATACTGTCATTTCTGAATTGTATCCTGCTATCCGAATCCGGAACAATACCTGATCTTGCTTAACTTTCATTAAAAATAAAATTTCAGGTCTTCATTTCATCAAAACTATTTTACTTTGCTTTTCTCCTTTCCAGCAATGTTTTTATATTATGCTTACATTTGAATTATATAAGGATGCAATTTAAACAGAATGTGATAGCTAATTTAACCATAATTTTAATTTGGAATAAAGTACTAATTTGAATAATATATCATTTGAGGCTTTAATTCTTTTCACCAATTAATCAATCAATTTATCGACTACAAATTCTTTTCATTAATTTCGTTAAATTACTCGTCATTAATTTATATTTTTAAAACTTCCATACTATTTTAAAAGTGAAAATTAGTCGATATCTCATAAATATCATGATTAATTTTAATGAATCATCGTATGATTCATTCTATATTCTTTTTTCTCTATCGAAAACAACTGCTTTTTTCATTTATCGCTGGCATTATTTTGTTTCAATAAAATTAAATAAGTTAAAACAAGTTGTGTTTTCTGTATTTTTGACGAATGTAATAAATGGATAAGCTAATGAAACTGGATAACGGTCATAATTGATTTATCAATTCTGATATTGCCAAATAAATTCAATCTGTGCAAAATAAATTATTGTGTAATATTACTTATTTCTATAATTAGCTTTATCAAACTTTACGGTGAAACGCAACAAATGCATAAGTCATAGGGCAAAGTTTTGAAGTTTAATTTTAATTCTGTAAGAAAGAAAACAGTAAAGAAAGCATAAATTAAATACCTAGGCGAAATTTACGCAATTAAAATTGATTGATAAAATTGGAAGCTTCAAAAATTCATTTGTGTATAATAATTGCTAATGCTGTAAGTTATCTCGCGAAAATTAAATGACTGTTATCAGTAAATGATAACGAAAATTTTGCTTGAATGGAATTCGATCTTATCATCACGATTTATCATTTAGTTTGTTGCAATGTTGCTGTCCAGGCGTTTATCATTGCTATCATTGCTACTAATTATAATTACAATAATTTTACCCATCTGTCAAACTTGTCTTCTATGCTATTTTCGACTACCAACAAGACCTAAATCGATTGATTATTTATGGCCAGCGATTTTGGAAGATATTAATTTACCAGAAACAGCAGCTGGAATGTGTGACATTACACGACGTTTACCATTTACAATAAATTGTCGCGATGGTTTGGTGAAAATTTTTTGCTCATTATCCAATTTTTTGGATAATAATTGGCGTGAATGTAATTTGGAGAATGTTGATTACGAGCAATGCATGAATTGTTCACGTAATATGACAAATATTATACGTGAAACTTCATGGGTTATTACTTGTATGTTTATTATTTTGTTAATTTTAAAAATTTTACTTTAATATTTGCATTTTAATTTCAACAAAAATTGATAGTTTTCTAGCTACAGCATTTTATTATAAATTGCTTATTTAAAAAAAAAAAAAAAAAAAAAAAAAACTGCGATACTTTTTATTATAACTTAAATTTTTTTTAACAAATATATTTGGATTTTTTGAAAATATTTCAATTCATTGTAATTTTGCAAGGAAAAATTTCAAATGCCATTTTAAAATAAACGCATAATATACAAGAATACCAAAATAAAATTTGATGTGAAATTGATTTAAGCAAAGAAAGAATAATAACAATTAGAGAATTTCAGCTAATTGATCATTAAATCAACTAATTACACATTTTGTCTTGTGATACGTATTTTTGCTAATTAATAATAATTTAACTGTGTTAATTAATAAGGATATATATTATAAAACTGATGAAGAAATACTAATACAGATAGGTAAAAAAAGCTGTTAATCAAATTAAGCACTAAAATTACTCATAAAAAGAAATCGTAAATGACCTACGATGGAAATTTCGAAATATTAATAATTAATAATAATTAACTATCTTAGAAGTAAATCTAGAAATAAATCTTAGAAGTACTAATGATTAAGCATTCCATACAACTGACAGTTTCATTGAAATAATTATTAATATTTTTTTTTTAATTTACAATAAATTAATTGAATGAAAATAAATTTTCACAATAAGAAATTTTTTGATTTTCCTTCACACAATTTGAAATGCCTTTTTTTTTTTAAATTATAGGGCTCGATTCACTTGGTAAGATGCCGCCAGCTATAAGTGAAGGAAATTATTATTGGTTGGGTGATTACGAACAATGCTCAGTCTTACGACAGTTTGTTTATTTTTTTTTTTTTTTTGAAATTTGCGAAGTTTCTCTTAGCTAAAGTAAAACAATTAATGGTATATCCTATTTTATTTTATCAATTGATTGGTGAAATTTTAATTTGATAATTTTGATGGATATTTTCAAATTTATTGATTTATTTTCTTGCAAAAAGAAATTCAGCAGAGATGAGTTTGAGATTGATTTAAGTATATTATGTTTTATATTTAGTCATATTAATGAATATTTCCCTCACTGGGCCGAGACCTAATAACTTATGTTGAAATCTTCCGGACTGCTTTTTTTTAAATTTTCATTTATGGTTGATTGAATATCGGTTTCTCTTTTCCAACCCTTATTTAAATTTAGATCAAAGGCATTTGATGGTCGCTACTGTCGGATTCTTTTGAAAATTCCAAATGTTCAAACGAATCGGCACTGTCCACAATTGGATACTCTTGATATTCATCTAGGCTTATGTGCTCCAACAATGTGTGCACCACAAGAAATTACCCAATTAGCTCGAAGTAAATTAGAGAAGTCTGATTAAAGAATTTAAAAACTTTCGTGAAAAAATTCAGTATCAATTAATTTTACGTGGATTATTCACATTTGTTCTGTGTCAAATTCGTTTTTTTCTCAAGTTTTATTATACAAAAAAATTTTTTACTAAAATATATTTTATTATGAAAATTTTTCTTGTCGCATAATCAATAAAAAAATTTAGTGATGACACCATATGCAACAAGTGCAGAATGTGAAACACCTCTTCACTGGCCAATTTCTTCACAAATTTTTTTGTAAGTTTTTTTAAAAGACAAAAAATTTTTGACCTCCTTATATGCAAGTTAATGTTTTTTCTCTCTTTTGTTTTTTTCTTAAATTTCATTAATATCATATCAACTAATTAACGACATTTGACAATATACTTCTTAATCTTATTACTTTGAAAATTTGTCAAAAAGCAATTTTCTCAGCTTTTTACTTTTCGTTGTTTTAATTTGTGAATTTAACACGGATTGCTACTATTAAAATATTTCACAACTATAAAAATTTATTCGTTCCGAATTTTTTTTTTTCCAAACTGCCAAGTGATTTCTTTTTTAACCATGCTTTCAATGCAATTTTATAGCTTTTCATTGCATAATGTTAAATTTTAAAATGAAGAAGAAAAACAGGCCTGTCATTTATTTTCTCAATAATTTTGTTTTTTTTCTTTTTTCGTTTCTGAAAAATTAGGAAAAAGAATAGCGGGAAAAAAATTTCAATTAAATTATATTTCTGCAGTTCTAATTTTAGAATAAATAAACAGTGTAATAATAAAATTTAAAAATTTTTTTTCTAATAAAATTTTCAGTTTTTTTTTTTTTAAAATTTTTTTCTAATAAAATTTTCAATTTTTTATATATTTCAAAAAAAAATCAATAATTTCTATAATTCATTATAGAAACGAAAAAAATCTATGCAATCACTGAAATTTTTCTAATAAATATCGAAATAAATTAAGGTTTGATGAAAATTTTTTTATTATTTAAAAAAGGAACAGTAATACAATCAAACATAATCACTATCACTGTTCATATTATTGATTAAATTATCGTGATAACTTTGCTGTGATACTGATTAAAATGATTTCAGATTTGTATTCGTTTTTTGGTTATTCTTTTTATTCATTGGTACATTGATTGATGTGTACAAATGGAAATTTTTATGTAATAAACAAATGAAAGTATGAATTTTTATTCATTTTTAAATTTCAACATCATTATTTTTTTTTGCACCTTTTAATAAAAGATTTAAAAAAAGTTTGTAATTAATAATTTTGAATTTATTATAATAATTATAAACGTTACATGAGAAAGGAGAAGAAATTTCAATATGTTAATAGGAAAGATGATTAAAATTCAATTAAAACTTTAAAATAATTAAAATCTTTGAAATTAACAGGCAGTTGCTCGATGCATATCAATTCCTCGAAATGGTAATATAGCATTAAGTACGAAACGATCACATCAGTATCATTCTATTCAAGGCTTACAAGTTATTACCGTATCAGTTATTGTTACAGCTAATTGTTTCATTTATATTTTACCGTATATTGGTATGTTCATATTTAATTATTTTTAGTTCTAAAGAAAAAGAAATAATTAATAATAACTGATTAATTAGTAGTAATTAATCGCTTAATTAGTAATAATTATTGTGATTGGAGAAAAATCAAATTTTGCCTTACTGTTTTTATAAATTTAAAATCATAAATCTTGACTATTTTTTTCCGCTTTTTTTTTTTATTATAAGCTATAGAATTAGTTAGACTTCTTTCGAAAATTTCAATATTTCAGAAATTTATTCCAAAAATTTTCTTCAATGCAATAATTTTCTTTTTGCCAATCAATAATAACTTCAAAATTGATTTTTTTTTTCAAATTTAAATAAGTAAGAGAAATTTCAGAAAATGTTTTATTCTCATACGAAAGTGTCTATAGCTGGCAACTTCATCCATTGAATAATTTCACTTATCACATTGATGGTTTAATCGCTCTCGACACCTTACTTACATCATTATTAATTCAACAGATAATTACAACAACAGATAATATCAAAAAGCTTTACTTCATTCGGATATTACAGTTTGTACTGATTTTCCATAATTTCAATATTTCATAAAATTTTCGAAAATTATTTATCAAATTAATAAAATTAAATCTTTTGCATTTTTTTGTTTGCCCATTAGATTCAATTTATTATTAAGATTTTTTTAATTAATTAATGAATTTCGATACATTTTTCCGTTAGTAAATTTTGAAGTGTAAAAAAATTAAAAGTTATTACAAAATTTTTCGCTTATTTTTCAAGTTTATTTAAGAAATGTTACTTTATAGTAATGCTCATGATAACTTAAGCTTTATCTCTCATTTCCACTAGCTAAATTTCATGCTAAGTTAGTTAATTATTTCAAATTTTCAATTCGTTACTTTAATGTTTGATTCTTCAAATTTTTGATGTAAAAAATTTTCCAGAATATTTCCGGTATTTGCATTCATAATCCTATTTATGACATTCTTATATGAACGCTTATCATCCGGGCCAATATGGATGCATGATAGTTTGATTGCACGTTGCAAGGATTCATGGTGGAAAAATATTTTGTTTATTAACAATTTTTTTTCACCCAATCAAACGGTATTTTTAAGTTTCAAAAGCCTGAAATTTTCTTTGAAATTTCAATTTTATGAATTATTTTCGAATCGATCAAATTTTTTTCACTAGTCAGCAGATATTTTAAATAGCTCATGAAATCCCGAAATTAATTTATTAATTTTTTTTTTTTCTTTTTGGAAGTAAATTGATCAAATGAATTTGTTTAATTCAAATTTTACTTTCATTATGTTTTAATCCAACTTGATTGTAATTGTTTTATTAAATAAGATAACTTTGTTTCAATTATGTCACCTTTACATATCTATGACAAATCTTCTTAATAAAGCTCAATGAAATTTTAATTGTTAATTAAATAATGATGAATTCCCAAACTTTTTTCAATTTTCACTTACTTTTTTTCAAACAAATTTAACCATAAAATTTCGTTTTTTGCGATTGAACATTTTATTTACCAAATTATTCGTTTCATAAATTACGACAAATTGATTATTGATATGATTATTAATAAGTAAGATAAATTAATTATTGAGAAATGGTGAAGAAAAATTGATTTGATAGTAAGTTTGCTGAAGTTATCATTAGTAAGATTATTTAAAAGTTAATGACTGATAGGTTATTCAGCTGATATGACCAGGTAATAATTGATATGTTGATGATAAAGTATGATTACTAATCAGCTAATAATTATAGTGCTTGGATGGAGCTTATCTGTATTCCTTAATTGTGCAGTTCTTCCTATTACTTTTACCAATGCTTTATATATCCAAGCGCTACTATACGGCTATATTGGCTATTGCTGTATCAAGTTTTTTTGCTTCAATTATGTATACATTTTATGAAGTGTCAACTGCTAAATTGTCACCAACTTTATTACTTACAGCTAATCCAATATCGTAAGTTTCTACAATACATTTTTGAATTTTTATATTTTGATTTAAAAAACCATACGAAATATTTTTAAAAAAAACTTAAATTATCATTTTTATTCAATTATTAAATTAAAATTTCAAATATTATCCATAAAATATTTTTGAAAGAAAATTTCCAAATTCTTTTTTTTTGAATTTTAGCAGTCTTTCGCTTTGCTGGTTTATTTTTCAATGCTAAATATAGCTTTTTTATCTTCCTAAAAATTTTCAGTTCTGAAATTTATAACACATATATCGATTTGCTATATACAAAGCCTTGGGCTCGTGCGCCAGCATTTCTTATCGGTTTCCTTTTCTCTTTTTTATTTACTGGCCAATCATCGATCAGTAATGTGAGCTTTTGATCTTTTTTTTAATAATTCAAAATTTTTTATTATAAAATTTTTGTAGTAACAAATATACATTTTGCAAATTTTACATTTGAAATCAATTATTGTTATAACAATAAGGCTTTTATTTGTTATGGTATTGCACTATGCATTAAATATATTATTAAATATGCTACATATTTATTACGACATAAAATATATTACGATATTTGTTTGTGTATTGCAGCAAAACTATTCGTAATGAACAAAAAGTCCAGTTGTTATAGCATTACATATTTGCACTGTATCCTTATAGCCATAGTAGCATAATTATTAGATCATAGCAATTATAAATTAACATAAACACAATAAATAATTATTATTTATATAACAATACCTCATTACAATGAACAATGCTTATTGTTATAGCAATATAACGTGTATAAAATAATAAATTTTGTTACATTTAGAAGTTAAACTAAATGATTAGTATGAAAACAAATGTAAAGTAAACTAACATTTGACAATAATACTGAAAGTTTCAAAGAAAAGAGCAACTAATAGAAATAAAATAGAATGAATTAAAATAAAATTAGTAATAATAAATAATATACTTGGTAGAGACAAATCAGTTATTAAAAGTAGAAAAATAATAAAATTCCTTAACTTAAGTGACTTTTTCAATAAGAAAAGAGTAAATGCCAGTTTAAATTCGAAATATTTCAAAGTAAAAATTTAAAAAAATTCACGTATAATGAAATTTTAGGGTTTGCTGTGGTTCGCACCTTTGATATTGCTCTTATTTGGTACATTTGTCATTTTCGGCTTATATCCATATGCCACCGGAAATGCAGCCCCACAGCTTTTCCTTGCTGCATATTCGGCACTTCATCGACCTCTTTGGGCATTTGTTATTTGTTCACTGGTTTATTTACGCTATCGAAATCATAAAATTGGTATTGATTTACTTTTTCTTACTTAAAAAAAACTTTGATTTACGCACATATATATTAATTAATGCGTACGTCATTTGTTATATTTATTTTTAACGTCTGGATACTATGTTATTTCTAATCATATTTTTTATGCTTTTAAAAAAATAAAAAAATATGAATTTTTCAGGTAGTCTTTTACAATTTCTTGAATGGCGAATATTTTCACCATTTGCAAAGAATATCTTCGTAGTATTTTTAGTTTCGGAACCTGTATCATTATACCTTTTCTCATCATTACATCGGCCACTTCACGCTACTGTTTGGTCATTAGTATGTTCAAAAAATTTTATACATTTTTAAAATTTTACATTTTATGATATAAATGAATAAATATATCAGAACTGAATGAATTTAAATTAACATTTTTTATTTGTGGAAAAAAAGAAAGATTTAATTACAATGAAATTAATTGAAAAAATTTTCATAGTCTTTTGTTATTTTACTTAATGAAAATAATTTGTGATAGAGGAAATTTTAAAAGATAAAGTTTTAATTTACATTTCAAATTTAACACAGTACAATTCTGTAGCTAAATATTGCGCTTGGAACGATTATTTTATCAAATTTCGTAGCATTTCTATTGGATATATTAATTTCGATGCCAATACAAAATATTGTCCTGGAATTGTTCAAGGATGAGAAATGTGATACATTAATTCCTGTTGATGATCAATATATTTCACTTAACAGTAATAAAAGAAAAGACATGATATAAATAATGATCTAAAAGATTGCATTAAAGTAATTATTAATTAATATTCAAATGTTTGCTAAAATTCATTTACATTATTCATTTATTGTTGATATTGTCAAAGTTGTTTATGTGAAAATTGTATTTGGTATTATTTGCGCTCTGGAAAAATTCTATCAAAATCTTCTAATAAACTTTGGACTAAGACTCATTTATAACTGTTTATCAATTAATAATAAAGAACTG